>JAGKTI010029527.1:0-12636 GCA_018397915.1 Birgus latro | reverse complement strand
GTGTCACGAATCTTGTTCTGTGTGGCGAGGAACATAGACAGGTTCTGGGACTCCTGCAGCGACTGGGTGTCACTCATTACCTTCAGGAATTGTGCTGCTCTGTACAACATAGATACAAGGAAAACAATGATTATGACTAGCCTTACAGTCCTTTCATCATAACTTGGTCCAGATTTTTTTTTTTTTTAAAGCTGATTTTACATTCCTCAATGACAGAAAAAGACAAAACTATGGCTCTGCATTCCCTTCATGGCATATCTTCATGACTAGTATCATAATTTAGTGTTAATCTACTGCTACATCTTGGCATTCAAGATGTAGAGATTGCAATTTTAGGTATAATATTTCCTACAACTGCACTAACAGTAACAAAGCCTCACCGTCTATAAGTGGAGTAATCATTCTTGACACTGGACTTCATGTTCTTGAGTTCGTCCAAAACAGCAAACATGTTGATGAACTTGCCCAGGGTGAGAAGGTATGCCTCAGACACAAAGTCCTTCCTCTTCTCCTGGTGGCATAACCGCTTCACTTGGTTGCAAAACACGTCTATGGCCTTACGCTGAGAATGGATAAAATAATGAGCTATTATCTGAATCAGTATCATTATCCTGGCTCAAATCTCCTCTACTACTCTCCCTCCTCACACAAAGTCCCTGATCTTCCCTGGTGGCACAAACATTTAACTTGGATGCTGGCTAAATCTACGATCTTTTGCTGTTGGGAAACAAACATGGCAGGCTTTGCCTTTGCTGCTGTTGCTATCCTTTATCTGTTCATCCATTTACAGCAAATGTATCATTCATTGAGAGGGTGACTAAATAAACTCCTTCCATTTCACCCTGTTCACCATCCATCTCACACTACTCTCAAGTGCATACCTCTCCATTCCACTGTTCAACCTCATCCTCAGTCTCCCTCTCCCACTCTCTTCCCCCACTTCAATCACATAAACTCTCCTACATAGCTGAATATAACACTTCTTTCCACATACAATGAGCATCGTGATGAACAACAACCCACCTGGAAATTCATAAACTTGGTAAGCTTCTTCACCTCATCCGACAGCACCCTGACAGTCTTCTCGTATATTTCGACGCGGTTGGGTTGTTCATTGGACTTGGGCTGTGGGATGGCGCGAGAACAGCACCGCCATGTGTACAACATTACCGCATGCTGTTCTCCCTCCTCTAGCAGCTTGTTCTATAAGGTATAATCATTATCAATATTCATCATAATCATTATAATTATCATCTCCACCATCATTATAACTCTTATTATCTTCATTATCAAGATATGATTTCTATCATTACTGTAAGCATCATTATTACTAAATGCATCATTATTATCATTAGCTACATTAAACATTGCCATGATCAATACAATTTATCTTCAAAACTACGGTCATGATATCATCATCAGCCTCAAACACCATTACAATCACCAACATAAACATCATTACCAGCACCACAACACCACTATCATCATACTGTAATTTATACTAATGTCATCATCGTAATAAAATAATCAACAGTTCATTAGCCCATCAGCTAAAACTGTGCATACAAACTTCTCGATCATAAATCATCATTATCGTCATCCTAATCTATTTTCCATTATTTCACTGGAGTAAAAAAAAAGTCATCACTGTATGTACAAAATGACAAAGTACAGGTACAGTAAAAATCGCTTTGTATATGAAGAGAAACAGACACAACCACAACACTTTATAAAAATGATGTCCTTCACTTCCCTCCCTACTCCCTGAAGGGAGGGTGGTGGACTGCAGGAGATGAGCAACCTAAGCCTGCAGTCTACTATACTGAGTTTACCGAGACGTGGCAGAGACACACCTCCCTTAGGGTGGAGTGAGGAAAAGTCTGAACTTTCCCTGTCGCTGGTTTGTCAGTGGTGTTCAGCAGAGTGGAAAAACGTGATGGCACTTACATTTTCCCCAGATATTTCCTAAGGCACCGCGTATTACTTATTGGAATTATTTCAGTCGCCATCTAGAACAAATATGCTCTTATAAAAAGTCATATAATCTTATGTAGACTTTATGGTAATGAATAAAATTAGATGAAAATAAAGTGACTAGCTAAAATATGAGCAACGGAACTTCTAAAAATAGCCATACAGGTTCTTCAGGTGTCACCAAGTTAATCGCATTGTTCGAAAATATTAAATATTGGCAACAGTATTTGATAAAGTAAAATAAATAAATTGACAGTATATACTAATAGAATATAGATATGAACATTTACATTTTATAATAAGAGAGGTTAGTTAAGGCTATATATTGAGCGAAGCCTTCGTTGTGACAAACTGAACACCCAAAGCCAAATTCACACCATACATTCGGACAGTAGACAAGATTTGGGTGAGGTGAGGGAGGGACACAGAATGTATTAATCCCAAGCTAAGCCCCCCTTCTCTCTCTCTCTCTAAGTTCGCATTGTAAATTCCTTACATATTATGAGTACGCTTATTGGGTAACGAAATCGTACATTACTCTCCTTTATACTTGAAGAACATGAGGCAAAAAAATAATCACAAAAGGAAATAACAGAAACAAACACACACACACACACACACACACAATCTTCCTTAGACTCTTCCCCTGGTCAGGTCAATAGGTGAAGTCACAAGGGACTCATGAAGGCAGCCTGTATGGCATATAAGCATGCCTGATGTGAACCTGTCAGCATTTCCTACAAATATTCCACAAAGAAGACAGCTTCCAGCCATTCTGCCTCCTGATTCCTGATAGAACCAGATCTGAGAAGCTAACATCCATTTCTGTGGCATTACTGTATTATTCAAGGCTGTAGTGATGATGCAAGATGTTGAGGATGCAAGTGGCTGGCAGTCATATGCCAGCCAGACAAGAAGAGCTGTGATGAACGTCTATAAGTATCTCCGTGGACGTGATGAAAGTATGAGTGAAACCGATCTTGACGTTGAGACGGCAACAGCGACTTGGGTATCGGTGCGTTCAGTGCAACGCATGAAGAAAGAAGTGAGGGAAGGGGGAATCCGCTCCCCTTCTCGCAAGAAAATAAGAACCGCTCCAGTCCTGGACAATGTAGACAATTTCGATGAGGCTTGCCTTAGAAGATAAATTTAATATTTTTATGAAAGAGGTGAGATTCCCTCTATGTGTACTCTTTTAGAGAAGGTTAAAGAGCCACCACTGAATTTTCAGGGTGGCAGAAGCTCTCTTTATAAACTCGTTAAAAGAATTGGATTTAGATTTAAGAAGACAGAAAGTGGGAGACAGCTTCTAATGGAGAGAGAAGACATCGTTATTGCAAGATGCAAATATCTAAGAATCGTTGAAGAAAACGGAAACTCCAATAACCCAAGGCCAAAGGCATATATACATGAAACTTGGATTAATCAAAATGAACATGTGAGGAAATGCTGGACTACTGCTGATGGAAGGGTTGGGCCTAAGTTAAAAACAGGAAAAGGAGCACGATTTATTATCCTACATGCTGGAGGAGAAAACGGTTTTGTGCAAAATGGACTGGTGATGTTCCGGTCAAAAAATGGAAACAAAGGGGATTAACATGATTCAATGAATCATGTGTGTTTCCGGACTTGGTTCGAGAGACAGTTGATTCCACATATCCTATCCAGTTCAATAATAATAATGGATAATGCATCCTACCACTCCAAAGTACTAAATAAAGCACCCAACAGGAGTTCAAAAAAATGTGACATAATAAAATGGCTTGTGGAGAATAACATACCTCACGACACGTCACATACAAAATCAGAGTTGCTGTACCATGTAAGCAAAAATAAAGACAGGCAGATATATGAGATAGATAAAATAGCACATGAGCAGCCGTGGCTCAGTGGGTTAGAGCGCTCCGCTCTGGCCGTAGGGTCGGAGGATCGAATCCACCCAAGGGTCATTGGTAGACATCAGGAAGGGGATCCGGTCATAAAATGCTACACGCTCCAATCCAAAAAGGCCGACGCATGCAAGCATGTTGCAGCCTTCAAAAACGAAACAAAACGAAAATAGCACATGATCACGGTCACGAGGTAGTGGGACTTCCTCCATATCACTGCAATCTCAATCCAATAGAACTTATTTGGGCACAAGTGAAACATGAGGTGTGAAGGAGGAATTCAAATGCTCACCAAACCCTTCATAATGTGGAGGAGATCACAAGAAATTCAGTATCCAAAATAACTGCTGAAAACTGGAGAATGTGTATATCACTTACAAAGAAGATTGAAGAAAAGTACAGACAGAAAGATGTGGCAATGAACCATTTGCATGAGAGCTTTATTATTAATGTAAGAGATTCCAGTAGCGAGGAAGAAGATGAATGAGGTGTTACCTTAAAAAATCATCTCAGTTATCAAGTACAAAGACAACCCCAGCTCCCTCTTAAGGAAGTTGTCCAGCAAGGAATCTTTAATAAAGAACCTATGTTGTCTACACAAAAAGACAACCGTACACATACTTGTATATAATATACACATAAAGTACGGTAGTACCCACGGCGTTTCCTTTTTTAACCAAAAAAAAAAAAAAAGAACAGGTGAACATATTGAAAACTTTATATTTTATTTTCTAACCTTAATACCTTTACTNGAGAGAGAGAGAGAGAGGTACCTGACAGGTAAAGAAGTTAATCTTAACAGCTTAAAAGGTACTCTGGTCATCATATTGACTCGAAACCTCTCCCAGACACCTCCCACCCCACCACCCACCAATCACACACATTCAGGTGGGAAGAGAGCCATATCCCCATCACACTCGAAGGGAGGAGCATCTCCGCCGCGTCTCCGTACACAGACTATTAGGTTCATGTTCCACTGAACATGGGGTCATAACAAGAATGATCATCATCGTTCCCATTCTACTCAACCAATGGATAAAAACTGTATACACAGAAAGACAGTGTGGTTAAAACTGTTTTCTAAATCATTATCATCATCATAACACAAAATCTCCTACTACTACAATGGCATGGCTAATGAATAAATTGCTAAAAGAGATATACAGTACTGTATATATATATACAGAATATATATATATATATATATATATATATATATATATATATAAACAACAAGACAAGGTACAGTACAGAAGACAATTTTGAACAGCAACACACAAAAAAGTAATCATCATTTCTATTTTAACCCCTACTAATTCAACCCTTAAATGAAAAGAGGGTTAATGGGTGAAGAGGAAAAAAATCACCAAATTGCACATAAGAGACTGCAGTTGTGTAAAATACCAGACTTAAACATAAGGACCATTAAAAAAAAAAAAAAAAAAAAATTCCCACTCCATTAAAGTTGGTAGCACTGTAATCAGAGTGTAACTATATATCATTATCATCATCATCATCATCATCCCATACATAAAATGACAATGGCAATGTCATATGTATAACATTACCTCTACAGTGGGTTCCTGACACCTCTCCAGGATATTTCTCTGCAAAAGCATCGTCATCAACATCATCAACCCAACAAAATTTTCCTCTACTGTATTTCAATGGGGTAAACTAGATAAAGAAGCCCTCATATATTATCTATCAAGCACATTTCCAAGCATGCAATAAATAACTTGATGTTTGCTCATTCAACCATAAACTTAAATACAGTATCATTAAGCAAGGGTCACCTCTACTACAATAATTACTACTACCAGAACTATGCCAACAACAACAGAAACTACTACTACTAATAGCTATCGCAAGTACTATCCAACCATCACCAACACTCACCAGCTCAGCATGTGTGGCGGCCTCCTCCATATACTTGGCTACACCCGTCACATAGGCCATGCGATCTTCAAAGTTTGTGTCAAAATTTGCCGTGTAAACAACCGAGCATGCCTGGGCCTCAATGACTGGCTGCTGGTCGGGCAACGGCAGGTCATCCAGGACGTCAACATTGCTCAGGGCATCGGTGATGGTAACTCGCTCACTTGACATCTTGCCGCTGTGGTGACAAAGGAAGGTTATGGTTTGAGATGTTACACTACTTTTATCTCATTTATTTACTTATGAATGTTAATAAAAATTATTATTATTATTATCATCACTATACAGTTGTTAAATAATTACCCATCACTATATCATCATTGGGATATTATTCCAGTTCTATTACACAAACTGGCAGTAAAATCTAAGAAAAATTACACCAGCATTGTTAATTATCATTCTGCCTGTATTTCTAAATCAGGGTTAGGTTCCAAAATTTCACAACAGTTTCCACCCACTTCTTAACATACTGCATAGTGAGAAACTGAAAAATCAACCTCCTAGGCAGCAATGGAACTTTAATTGCATATTTTTTTCAATTTATTTTATAAAAAAAAAAAAAAAAAAAATCTGGTATTCCACACGGACTAAAATTCCATGGCAGTTTTTCTCATTTACCTGAAGGGATTTGAAGCCTAGACTCTCAATGATGCAACTCAACAAAATTTTACAATACTGATTACAGCAACCTCCTTTCATACTGTTTTCAAACCAAAACATTAACTGGATATCAACCACTGACTCCCATAAAAGGAGACAGAATACGATTCACATGTAGCTACATGTTCCCTGTGTGTCACGGAAATCTGTGAGTAAACTTGAAGGGAGTGAGCCTGGAAACCTAAACTTGAAGGGAGTGAGCCTGGAAACCTAACCCCCATAGCCTATTCTGACAAACATTATATCACAAACCTACTGCTCAACACCTCTTTTGCAAGCAGCCTCATGCCTTGGTGCCTCCTACAGTATGGGGTAGGTCAGTGGAAATACTACATACTTGGTGCTTCTATTCCTTCACCTTACCTACAAAAATGATCCATCCTGCCTATCCAATGCGAAAATGAAAACTACATCATAGAACCCCCTGTCATTGTTGTAGCCTATTTCATCAATCACGTTACGATGCAAAACATATATGGGAAACCGGGCATCAATCAAATACAACACCGTACACTAAAACTACTTTAATTCTTCAACATGTCAAAAACCTCGCCATCATACGTCAAATGCACACCCTTTCTCCTGCCTTTTTTTAAAAAGATTTCCGGTAAAGTACAACTACTTAATGTTTTAATAACTTACTAACACTCTAATCTCACTCTTACTCACGTTATTTCAGGTGATGGGATGCTTAAAACACAGAAACAAACGTTATTTCATGATAATAGTCATGTTCTTCGACCCAGCCCTTCCACCGTAAACAAACACATGAAGTAAGAGGGCAACGAGATGCGCAGTACACGACTTTCTACTTCAAGCC
Organism: Birgus latro; assembly: GCA_018397915.1. Lineage (NCBI taxonomy): Eukaryota > Metazoa > Arthropoda > Malacostraca > Decapoda > Coenobitidae > Birgus > Birgus latro. The sequence goes on along the minus strand of JAGKTI010029527.1, from coordinate 5,355 downwards.
AAATCAAACTGCATATGAAGATCAGAGTTAATAGAAAATAACCCAAATTAAGAGAAAAGATATGGAGAAAATTCATATGCTTTAAAACTCTCTAAATCACAAGAGGAAAGAGATGATGAGTATGTGATCTAAGGACCCTATGGGTCTCTAATGTGATCATCCTGCATCAGACGTTTCAGAGTGCATTCAGCAATGGTGCATGAAAGAGCAAACTATTTTCAGTCTTCCCCAGTGCCATTTAAGTTTCATAACCGAAAGAATATAAAAAATGCCGAACATCTATAGTTCTAAACAAATGGAAGTCAATCTCTTCACCAGTCACATAACTTAGACTACAAACAAATAATGAAACATCTAACAAAACACTACTAGTTACAATGAAAAAAAAAAAAAGTTAAAAATAGCAGTATCAATTTCAAGTTTCACTGGAGCATCACGAACTTTAATGCGCATTACTACAAATTTGGCCTCAAGTATTGCATGTTTTGGGTACATCAGTGAGATAAGATCAATAACTCTCTTCCTATCAATGATTATATCTCTCTCTCTCTCAATGCACTGTTGTATCTCTGTCATCTCCATCAGCTACCACTTCTGATCTGCATGCGGGCATGCAGCACCGGTTTACACACACCACATTTTATACACACACACACACACACCACATTTTATACACACACACACACACACACCACATTTTATACACACACACACACACACACAACCACTTTTCTTACACACACACACACACACTTTTCTATCCAGTCCAATACAGTACTTCTCTTACCTATGCATGTATTTCTGGTACTGACATAAGAAGTAGCTTGCATCAGTAACATACAACAGGTGTAATGGTGCGGAATAAATCGGTAAAGAATAGTCGTTACGAAAATCTCACCCACGCCCAATCTCTCTCACAGCTCGTCCATAACTGATCATGAGCCTATGCGGCTTCCTTCCTGTCAGAGTGGATGTTCCCCCTCTCTTGTCTCATCCCTTCCTCTCCCATTTCTCTCTCTCTCTCTCTCTCTCTTCCATTAAGAACGTAGGGATCCGAGGCTAGGTTTTTCAGGCCACACATCTATAGTAGTAGTAATATATAATTTTTTCCTAATTCCGTTCGCCTTTTTGCAACCTATTTTGCGTAGGCCAGAGGAGGAAAGGCAATATTACGGCTGTAAACACTTTACATAACACTCTAACTTTTCCCGTTCTCTTCTCACCCAGAGTTTCCTGCTACAGCTAATCCTCTCTCTCTCTCTCCAACTTTTCCTGTTCTCTTCTCACCCAGTGTTTCCTGCTACTACCATAAAATAGCTAATCCTTTGTCTGTCTGTCTCTCTCTAACTTCACTGTTTCTCTTCTCACCTACTGTTTCCTGTTGCTATCATAATAAAGTTAATTCTCTCTCTCTAACTTTACTGTTTCTCTTATCTACTGTTTCCTGTTGCTATCATAATACAGCTAATTCTCTCTCTCTCTCTCTCCTACACATACCATTCAATAGGGGGTATCGGAACAAGTTTATCCAAGACGTTGTCCTGCGGTATGCTAGCCAGCGAGCTTTCATGAATTCCGCTGTCCCTGTTGGAAAGTTAGGCGAAATTAGACTCACATTAGACTGAGCTATAGGTTAGGTTAGATTAAGTTAGTTTAGGATTTATTGGTGTTTAATGACCTATGCAAAGTTAGGCTGCACGTAGGTTTGTATACGTTAGGTAAAATTAAGCCATGCAAACTGGAGAATGACATACTAGAGTGTGAGTGTGTGAGGTGGAGAGGGAGAGAAGGGGGAGGTTAAGGATGAGATGGAGATTTGAGGTAGAGATATACGAGAGAGGGGTTTGTGTGTTGGAGGAATGACAGCCAAATGGTGGACAGGGCGACGTGGAGGCAATTAGTTTGAGGTCACCCCTTACGGAACTACGATAATGTATAGATACAGATAGACAGACAGAGATACTCTTTAACAAGGTGTAAAACTTCAATTTGAGTGCAAAAATTGATTACGCAGGAATAGCTAGTCATAAAGGAGTGATACAGGAAAGGTAAAGTATAATCATTTGTAGCTGAGCTACGAGACATAAGCTGCAAAAGGTCAAAAATTTGGGTCAAGTTAATGTGAATGAACTATTGAATATATTTTTTAAGGTTAAGTTCGATAATGATAATGACAATACTGTACCATAGCTGAGGCTGCTCCTTTGCCCACTGGATGCCTCTCACGTCCTTGGGGTGAGATTCACGCCGAAATGAAGCATCGCCGATCTCAGCTTTGTGGGACATGTTTGCGTTGCGCCGAATCGTCCCATAGGCTTCAACTGTCGAAATATGAACCACAGAAATAAACATTATAGCATGTTAATCACGTGACTTTCCTCGGCATGTGAGTCCGCCATATTGCTAAGAGCTTGGATTCGCACAGACAGCAGAATGGTTGTGGAATGCACTGCTGCTACATTTCACCTGAAGCGGACAGCATACAGCAATTACAAGAAAATAAGTTTCCATGTCTGTCTTATGAAAACAAAAAAAATAGAGCAGTAGATGACTACGCAGATCACATTATCGCTCACCAGCTGCCCTCGCGAATACCTCAATAAGCTTACGACCATGACCACAAGTTCCCTCGGATATTCCCTTCGATCCCCTGGTGAATTGTGGTTTAGTTTGAACTTGACTGTCACTTGGTAATTGGAATATTTAGCAGACCTGTAGATGAGGAATGCAACCAAGAAAACGGTTGTGCAAATAATGTGGCTCTCGTAAAGTTCTACTGAGCTTTGTATCATGACTTTTATACCTGCCAGTTCATGACCGCATATGGTTTAAAGATCTCTCTCTTCGTTTTCTAAGACTACTTTTGAAGCTGGCCAATGCTCACTGGTTTTAACAATCGGTAAGATTATTGTGCAGTGTCTGTGGTTGCAGTAAAACCTTTAAGTACTAGGCTACTCAGAGATTCTGCCCTAACTTTCTACAGTTCTTACTCTGCTGCTCAAATCAGGGGCAATCTGGCTCTAATGTACAGTACTCACGAGAAAGTGGCTTAGAGCCCTAGGCCCAAGCAGAAAGACCGCGAACAGCACATGGTTGTGCCGTTCTTAGGAGAAATTAAGAAAATGTTAGTCCTTGACGAGACAGGACCACCCCTAAAAAAAAAAAAAAAAAAATCCTATCTTTGAACTGATTCAGTAACTTCATAAACATGTACACAGGTGCGACTTCCGGTATGAAGACGATCCATCAATAAATATGGAAAATATGATTACATAAGGGACAGGTTAGGTTAGGATGAGTTTGGTTAGGTTAGCATAAAATCGGTTAGGTTGACAAACTAGGTTAAGTAAGGTTTGGATAAATAAGGTTGGGTTTAGTTACGAAAATTTAGGTTAGGTTTGGCTATAGGCACTGATAAGGGTAATGTCGCTCAAAAAAGGCGTTCTAAAATGACGTCTGTGTCTTCGCGCACCACCTGTCCTTCCGTATGCAAACACCGCCTTTTTAACACTTTTTACCACTTTTAAAAGAAATAAACATTGACACGTGAAAACGCAATCGGAAAATGCTTCAAGAATCCCATGATTGAGCTTAAGTAAAGCAAGAAAGAAGAAAACTGCAAAGAGGGTAGTCCTATGTCTCAAGCCTTAAGGATTACCCTATTTTTCTAAAAGGCATTACTGCATTATTTCTACGCGTAAAGGAAAAAAAATGGCATAATGTAGTGCCAAGGTTAAATATGGCGAGCGGAAAACTGTGAAAATTAAAAAAAAAAAAAATGCTTATATAGTGTAGCAAAATACTTACACTATACTATACAACTACTGTATAGTCCTATCTGGTGGCGCTTGTTGCCGAGCGCTTTGGTATGAGTCAAGCGATAAGCATTCCATGTGTTTATTTCTATGATATGAACTGAATAACATGATGGATCTCTAGCGCTAATTATCAATGACCATATGGCACTAACTGCTGAGACAGGACAAGCAATGGAAGATACAGACTAGGATAAAATGGGAATAAACAGAAAAGATAAAAACAATAAAACGAAGAAAACACTGTAGTTCTGATATATCAAAGAAAAATAAAAAAAGGGCAAGTACGAAACTAAATGTCCCATGAGACCAATATGAGTTTAAAACGTTTCCAAACATACATACATATGCATACATAACCTACCTACCTACATAAATACACACGTACGTACATAAATACATATACATAACCTACGTAAATACATAGCCTGCACATACATACATAACCTACATAAATACATAGCCTGCACATACATACATAAACCTACATAAATACATAGCCTACACACACATACATAACCAATAAATACATAGTCTACACATACATACATCCATACACATACATAACCTACATAAATACATAGCCTGCACATACATAACCTACATAAATACATAGCCTACACATCCACACATCCATACATAACCTACATAAATACATAGCCTACACATACATACATCCATACACTTATACATAACCAACATAAATACACAGCCTGCACATACATACACACATACAAACAGCCTACACACACACATACATACACACCTGATGATGATTTAGCCTGATGTGGACGTGATCTTGTAGCTCTACTCATGGTGGCGTAGTGGCAGTGCTGTGCTTCCCCGCTCATCATGAACGGCTCTGTGTACGCTTTGACAGAGGCAGATGATGCGCGTCTCGTCTTGCCACTCACCACGCTGGATGGACTGTGGGTACTAGGCCGCTCCAGGGTGCCGCTGTAGAAGCTGGGGGACCTGTTGAAGTGGTACAGTGAGTTGTTTTCATTTGAGGTGGGAATGAGTCTCCTTGCTTACTATACCCTTTTGCTTGTCCCAAAACTGCTCTCTCCCATCTTAAATGCTCTGCTGTAATGAGAGAATAGTGCTATAATATGGTGCTAGTCACGAAGATGTGCTATGGGATGCAGAGCCGTAGTAATGGCTTCATTCTCCAATTAAACTACGTGAAATAATCCACAAAAGGACAAAAATATGGGCCAAGCTAAAGCAGTATTGTGGGATTTACAGAGCTTTAGACATACTCGAACGATCTCTGTATATCTATGCCAGTTGCCTTAATCCTGGCTACAAACTAACCACCTCCATGTCACTCCTATGCCATCAAACTGCCCTTCCTCCAGTTCAAACCACCCTCCCACATCTACCTCTCCACCCCATCTACCTCTCCACCCCCATCCCTCCACCTCATCTACCTCTCCACCCCCATTCCTCTACCTCATCACCCCATCCCTCCACCTCATCTACCTCTCCATCCCATCCCTCCACCTCATCTACCTCTCCACCCCATCCCTCCACCTCA
>JAGKTI010029526.1:0-12636 GCA_018397915.1 Birgus latro | reverse complement strand
TGGTAGTGAAATGGCAGGGGACAGAGTGACATGGAGGCGATTTGTTTGTGGCCACCCCGTGCGGGATTGAGGCGTCTGGCAATAGATAGATAGATAGATAGAACTCTTTAATATACGATGGCAGCTCATTCCATAGTTTTGGGCCTGCTACTGAGAGTAATCTGGTCCCCGTGTCTGTGTTAACTTTTGGAACATACTGTATATATTATTTCGTTGCCTGGTTGTGCTGCAGGTTACATTTGTTGATGGTCGGGGAAGACAGGATGTGCTACGTGCGGAGATTATGTATTTTTTTTATTTAAATATAGTAACTACTAGGTTAAGTGTTGTAAGATTTCCTAGGGGTAGGCATTGAATTTCTTTAAGAATGGGGGTAATGTGGTCATACTTCCTGGCTCTTCCGTCTGCAACTTTCGCAGCAAAGTTTTGCAGTTTTTGTACTTATATAAAGTGGTATTGGTTCTACTCAATATTATATTACAATAATTTAAGTGACTTAATGCCAGCGATTTAATCATGAATAAGCGATAATCTTTATCAAAATAGTGTTAAATTCTGTCAATAAATATTAGAGTCCCATTACTCTCTTTCTCACTTCATTTATATGACTATCAAAGGTCATGTACCAGTCCATATAAAAACCGAGGTTCTTTACAGTGTCAGTTGGTTGAATGTGGTGTTATGAAAATGGAAGGTAGTGTCATCAGGTATCTGTGATATCAACCTGTGATATCTGTGATATCAACCTGAAAATGCATTTCATTTTGCTTTTATTTAGAAAAATTCCATTTTGAAGGAAATACACTCTGGCCTTACTTAAACCTTCGTCAGTTTTGTTTATTAATTGATTAATTTCATTTACTGAGCCACTGTGAAGGGTCAGGGGTATCGTCGGCGTATTGTGCTAGGGTATTGTTATTAAACTGTTCTTGCACTTCATTTACAAATATATTGAATAACATCGGTCCTAAAAAAAGAACCTTGAGGGACCCCATCTGGCACATTTAATTTAGATGTTATTTTATTATTTATACGAACTGACTGTTTTCAGTCTGAAGTAGTTACGGAACCAAAAAATGTCCACATATACCTTCTTTAATTTTTTATGGAGGCTGCTATGACTGACTCTGTGAAATGCCTTTGAAAGATCACCTAAGGTTAAGAGAGATATACGTTTAAAATCCATATTGTTGTAAAACTTATCATTTACTACAGCGAGAGCTGTGTCTGTTGACAATTTTGGGGGGAAGCCATGTTGGTTATTAAAGAGTAGTTTCTTGGTTTTCAGAAAAGCCAGGAGTTGATTAGAGACATTTTTTTCTATGATATTGAAGATTGGTAGAAGTGAGATGGGGCGATAATTAGTGATCTTATTCTCGTCTCCAGCTTTATAAAAGGGGGTAACAATGACGTGTTTCCATGGATTGGGAAAGAGACCAGTGACAACTGAGGTATTTATTAATATTTTTTTTTTTTAAGCAAGGAAGAAGGAACCAAAGGCCAGGAGCCCACAAACAATTTCTTCCAGAAAAAAAAAATCAAGATCTGTTCATTTCGAGATGCCTGGACACAGTGCATTTGAAAGACTGGAGATCATATGAAGTAGGAAATACAGACAGAGGGAGACAGTTCCAGAGTTGATCTGTTGCATAAATGAAGGACTGGGAGTAACGGTTAACTCTTGCACTAGAAAGTTGGATAGAGAGGGTGCTACGTGCCCGTCGCAGAGGTGGAGGGATGCAAGCAGCCAAATCAGAGAAGCAGTGACCACTGAAGTGCCGACAGAAAAGAGATAACGATGCAACAGTGCGGCGAAGAGTCAGAAGTTGAAGGGAGTCAGTAAGAGGAGGAGAGATGATGAGTCGAAATGCCTTTGACTCCACCCTATTGAGATGAGCTGTATGTGGGGAGCCTCCCCACACATGAGAGTTGTACTCTACACAGGGGCGAATAAAACCCATGTATAAAGTCAACAACTGTGCAGGGGTAAAGAAAGCACGGAGCCGGCTTAGCACACCTAATCTCTTGGAAGCAGATTTTACAAGAGATGTAATATGATCTTTCCAAGATAAGTCTCGAGAGAATGAAACCCCAAGTATGTTTAAGGATGATGCACGATTAACCTGGATATTATTAAACATTAATGAGTACTCCTGTGGTAGAATTTTTGTCAAGTTGATAGGTGTAAAAACCGAGTCTTTGATGCATTAAAACAACAAAACAACAAGATTATTTTTACCCCAGTCCGAGATACGAGCCAAGTCAGACATAAGTGTGCCATAACCTCATCCCTTGTTTGTTGAAGTAACTGCTGAGATGGACGTTGCGAGAACCGAATGGAAAGATGAAGGGTGGAATCATCAGCGTACGAGTGGATAGGGTTAGATGTCCAGTTTAGAAGGGCACTGATGCATAAAACGAAGAGAGTTGGTGATAGGACAGAGCCCTGACGAACACCACTATTGATAGATCTAGGAGAAGAACGATGGCCGTCTACAAGAGCCAGTATAGAATGACCAGAAAGGAAGCTAGAGATGAAAGCAAGATAGAAGGATAGAAACCGTAGGAGGGCAGTTTGGAAGTTAAAGATTTATGCCAGACTCGATCAAAATCCTTTGAGATGTCAAGTGCAATGGCAAAGCTTTCGCCAAAGCCCCGAAAGGAGGATGACCAGGAGTTTGAAAGTATGTGAGAAGATCGCCAGTGGAGCGTCCCTGAAGGAACACATACTGACGATCAGAAAGAAGGTTATGAGAGGAAAGATACTTTAAAATTTTTCTGTTAAGAATAGCCTCGAAAACTTTTGAGACATGATGTTAAAGCAATTGGATGATAGTCAGATGGTTGGGAATGATCACCCTTTTTTGGAACTGGCTGAATGAAAGCAAACATCCAGCAAGGTACCCCGTGGCTCAGGCTGGCTGCTTTATGCACGGCAAAACACAGTGGGGTAAGAGGAGCTGAGAGGGAGGGGCAGGAGAGATAAGGGAACGTGGGTGGGGGGAAGAGTGATAGTGCGGAGATGAAGTGAGGGAGGGGAGGAAGGGGAGGGAGAATGAATGCGACGTGGTGGTCACATTATTTGTCTATATTCTTTCGTTCAGGGCATCATATAAAAGAGATAATTTTGAGTAGATAATGCTGCATTACACCTTGTACAGCGGTGTCAGATAACAAGCTTTAGATAGGTGGCGATATCAAGAGCTGGCTTGTTAGGGAAATATACTGAAGTGACAGATCAAACATTAATGGAGAACCATCGAAACTGTGTGGGCCCAGACTGTTAACACGTGGGAGCTGGGGAACGAGAGGACACGGGTCCGCCTCCTCCTGCACACCAAGGATGAGTGAGTGCTGTTCAGACGAGACTAGCAAACCATCAACATTGATTCCTCGGTGCCGTGAAGACTACAAGAGGTTATTGAGGCAGGAGGCCACTGAACTATTTACTAAGCCTTTCCTAGTTGCCTTGTCTTTTACAGTGTCAGTAAACATTGACATAGATATATTTTGGGAGTTTGGGTAGGATTTTGTTTCATTTTCCTTCTAATATTATATGAGATATATCGTTATTATATTCACCCATGTGCACAGACATGAAATTTATTTACCTGTTATGCAAAATTATTTTAAATAGCCTTTTCATATAGAGATGCCATAAAATAGTTGACAAGATGGTGACTGTGCAGAGAGAGTGTATACTGAGAGGATGATCATATTTACTGTGGACACAGCTATGACGAAGGTTGCAGTATGATACTTAGTTCTAAAAATTAATTACTTGCAAGGGTAAAGGACGTTTCTTACACAAACAGTACTGAAGTCAAAGCCATCCAGATTCCATTCGGCGTCTGAAGTCAAAGTATACGGATAAACTCAAGTTGACTCCGCACTAATCTGTCTATTGATCTATCTATTGCCAGACGCCTTAATCCCGAAAGGGGTGGCCACAAACAAATCGCCTCCATGTCGCCCTGTCCCTCGCCATTTCAGTGCCCTGCTCCCAGCTCACACCCCCTTCTCACATATACCTCTCCACTCCATCCCTCAATCTCATTCTTGGCCTCCCCATCCATCTGCCCCCCCTCCACCTCACTCACATACACTCTTCTGGTCAGTTTCTCACTCTTCATCCTCTCCACATGGCCAAATCACCTCAATGTGTTTCTCCTAACGCTTCCTATCACATCCACATCCACACCACAACGTTCCTTCACATCCTTATTTGTCAGTCTGCCTCTCTATTTGACTCCACGGGCTCCTCTCAAATAACTCATTTCCACTGCGCTCGCTCTTCATTTATGTCCCTCCAACAAGGTCCAAGCTTCACTCCCATACGTTAGAGATGTTATCACAATGCTGTCATGTAGTAACTTTTTCACTTCCGTGCTCACTTCTCTGTTTCTTATCGGTGGTTTCATGGATCCAGCAACCTTTCTTGCTTTTTTGTACCCTTTCGAGCACTTTACCCTGTAAACTTCCATCCTTACTCGTCACACTACCCAAGTACTTAAATTCACTCACATTTTCCATCTCCTTCTCATTCAACCTCACTGTACATTCACTGACTTCACTTCTCTCGAAGACCACATCTTTACTCTTTCCAACATTCACCTCTAGCTTCCGTTTCTTACACACTCTTCCAAACTCATTCACCAAGCCTTGCAGTTCCCCTTCGTCTTCACTTAACAACACAGTATCATCTGCAAAGAACAGTACAGGGAATTTCTAAACACTGCCTTCTCTCGTCAGAGCTTCTCCAACATCCACTAGCCTACCTTGTATCTCTTTAATAATCCATCCATGTACAGACTGAACAACCATGGAGACATGACACAACCCTGTTTCAGTCCAACCTTCAAGTAGAAAAATGTAATCAGTTCACTATCCACAGCACCATCATACATACTCTTCACAGCCTTCAACAACTTCCCATCTACTCCATATATTCTTAATACTTTCCATAATCCTTGTCTTTCCACCCTGTCATATGTTTTCTCCAAATCCATGAAGGCTGCATTCAACTTCTTTCCCTTCTTTAGAAACTTTTCCACTTAAGATCTAAGAATGACTATCTGATCTACACAACCTTTTCCCTTTCTAAAACCTCCCTGTTCTTCTTCAGCTATTTCCTCCGTTATTTCCCTAGCGTTGTCAATAAGTATCATACCATATACTTTTTCTATTACGCTAAGAAGACAAATGCCCCTGTGATTACCAAATGCTTATTTTTCCCCTTTTCTTTTGTACAGGGGAAAAAATATATCTGACTTCCAATTCTCCGGGTCTCTACCTTCCTCCCAGGCCAATCTGCACATCTTCCACACCCATTCTACTACTATCTCTCCCCCATGTTTCAGAATTTCAGCACACCATCAATTCCTGGGGCTTTCCCATTTTGACTTTCTTCATTGCTTCCACAACTTCCATCCTACTGCTTTCTTCCTCTCTTCTCACATCCCTTGGTCTCCCAGCCATTCCCCAGCCACTTATACTAGCATTATTTTCTTTCTTTATGTTCAACAATTCCTTAAAGTGTTCCCTCCATTTGCTCAGTTTTTCTCCTTTCACCACAGTCATCTACCATTTTTATCTTTCACACCCCGACTAAGTTCTTTGCTACCCTGTCTAATTCTCTTTACCTCTTTCCAGAACATTTTCTTCCATACCCTCCACTTTACACTCAAATTCCTTCCAAATTCCTCATCCACACTCTATTTATTCTCTCTTACTAATCTTTTCACTTCTCTCTTCCTCTCTACATATAATTCTCTCTTCCGTCTCTCAACTTCTTCCACACCCCTGTTTTTCATCCATTCACCATATGCTTTCTTCTTTTGTGCCACAGCCTGTCTCACCTCTTCATTCCACCATGCTGTTCCTTGCACCCTCTTTCATCTTCTCATCACCCCACACACCACCTCACATGCTGCACAGATTTCTTCTGTGAATATCTTGCACACACCTTCCACGTCCCCCATCTGCTCCAATCCATATTTAGCCAATCGTTCTTCCAATTCTCTTTTATATTCTGCCTTTTTTTTTTTTTCATCCTCTTGTAACCTCTACACCCTCCTGGCATATACTACTTACTCCTGTCCTTCCTTTCTTCAATTTCTCCATTTCACTTGGACCTCGATTCTCACCACCACTAAGGGGTGATCAGAAAGTCCACTCCCCCAACCTTTATATCTTTTGCATCCATTACACACCTTCTCATCCTTTCATCCACACACACATAATCAGTCATTGCCTTCCGTTCATTCAGTTCACCACCCACCCTTCTCATCACTCGCCATATACTCCTATGGATCACTTTGGGCCTGAAGAGGGTATTGGCTGTCACCAACTCCCTCCCGGCACAAATGTCCACTAAAGCACTGCCATTCTCATCTATCTCAGCAAGCACACCCCACTCACCAACTACTCCATCCACCTTCACATTCCCTACTTTATCTTTCATATCGTCAATCAAAAACACTCTCTCTTTCCTTTCAAAGTATTCCATGCATGCTTCCACACTTGTCCAGAACTCTTCCCTCACTCAGCTTGCACGATCTTGCGTTGGCTCGTACACTCACACAATCGCCCACATTTATAGTTTAACTTTCAATCTTAACCACACAATCTTTGAGCCGACTGACCCATTCTATCTTATATTCTCCTTCTATTTGTTGTTGACAACAAATACACACTCCATCTTTTGCCCTCTCATTCTCGCCTACTTCTGTGCATACATCCAATCCATACTCCCATTCTTTCACACTCCCACCTTACCATTTAGTTTCACTTAATCCACACACATCCACTTTTGCACCTTCATACACCTGAAGAATCTCTTTCTCTTTCACCTCATCATTTTGCATCCCTTACATTCCACGTCGCAATCCGTATCATGTCCTTTGTTCGGTCCTTAGTCGTCATCTTTTGGTCAGTCCTGGTCCGAGGCTTCTTGTTCATATTTTTAGTTAGTTGTTTTCCGGGGAGGGGCACTAACCCTCCGTCAACCCACTTGTTGCCACGTAGAAATGGAACCTAAAGGTAAATGTAGGGAAGAGTACAGTTATTTTTTATGAGAGAAATGAGGTCACTTAATGTACAGTGATGTTGGGTGATGAGGAAATGGAAAATGTAAGTTCATTAAATTACTTGGGTAGCGTGCTGAGTAAGGATGGAGGTTTGGAGGGTGAAGTGCTTAAAAGGGTACAACAAGGAAGAAAGGTTGCTGCATCTTTGAAAGCAGTGATAAGATACAGGGAAATGAGCATGGAGGTAAAAAAGCCACTGCATGACAGTATTGTGATACCAAGTTTAATGTATGGAAGGGAAGCTTGGCCCTTGTTGGAAGGACACAAATCAAGAGTGAGAGCAGTGGAAATGAGTTATTTTTGAGAAGCATGTGGAGTTACATGTAGAGACAGACTGACATATGAGGAAGTGAAGGAGCATTGTGGTGCGGATGTGGACGTGAAAAAAAAGCTCTAGGAGAAATACATTGAGATGGTTTGGCCAGCCATGTGGAGAGGATGGAGAGCAGGAGATTAAGGAGGAGAGTGAATGTGAATGAGGTGGAAGGGGGGAGAGAGAGGGGGAGGCCAGGAATGAGATGGAGGGATGGAGTGGAGGGGTACTTGAGAGAGAGTGATGTGAGCTGGAAGCAGGGCAGTGAAATGGCAAGGGAACGGGCAACATAGAGGCGATTTCTTTGTGGTCACCCTTTATGGGATTAAAGCGTCTGATCGACTACTAACTGCACTGGACCAGTTGCCAGATACCACCACGGCCTTGGTATTTCTGAATCGAAATACCAGTCCTCTGTATCCCTGGACGACAATTTTTATGATAATTTCAAATGGTATGACATGCCACGATTAGATGAACAGCTGGGAAGAAACTAATTTTCGTTTATCATCAAGCAAGGAAGTTAAATAAACCATATGGAGCACGAATTTTATTCACCAAATTTCGGCTAATATAATATTAAGGAAAACAATCTTCCCCTACAATACAACATGCAGACATCAAATTCAACCTGAGGCATCCCAGTAATGTATGGATATGTTGCAACGTTTTGTCATGGTGAATCACGATAACGTATCCATTACGTTTTGCATCTGCGTAATTTACACAATTTTCAAATTTCGCGCGTGATTTTTGGTACGTAGATACGGGACACCTTCCTCTATCTGTTTCGGCAACTCACCTGTTAGCAGTGACCTGGCCAGTAAAGACATGTCACACCACGATATGAACTTCAAGGCCAGAGTGATTCTCCAATCGATGACGATGTCGAGGACAAATATTACATGGCACCAGAGAAAGAAACAAGCAGCAGTGATGAGCAGGTAACGTGGCCAAGGAAAGTGCGGTTTGTTGATGTGTTCAGTGAATAAAACAATGCTTATATTGCCTATATTATTGTGTGAAAACCAGTATATTCTTGCACTACATATGAATTCGTACCAAATGAACAAATATCTACCCATTCCGGGTGGTTTGCAATAGTTACCGCTACATAGAAAACGCGTCAAGCCTCGTACACACAAAGATACAAAGTCGCGCAACATGGCCTCTGGACTGTCTCGCATCTCTCAGAAAAATCTAAATGGACTGTCTCGCATCTGTCTCAGAAAAATCTACATTTGTCTCGCAACAGTCGCTAGACAGTGTATGGGTCAAATACATACCAAGATACATTATCCAGCAATAGTCGCGCGACAGTGTCACTAGACTGTTGCGCGACTGTCTCAGGAAAATCTAAATCTGTCGCTGGACAGTCACGCGACAGTCCAGAGACAAGATTTCGGTTATATCTTGTCTCCCACTAGATGTGGGAGACAAGATACAAGTTGCTCAGTGCGGAGGGATTTGGCAAGGAACGATGGATTTTTTTTTTTTTTTTAAGGTTTGCATTTACAAATCCAAACTTCCTGCTATGAGGTGTCAGTATTCACATATTTTTACATCATTTATGCATAACAGTTGGACATACATCGAGTAATTATTTGTATATTGTTCCATCCTAAATAATTATAGAGTATTTATATACTCTAGTTTTTCATAAAAGTTATACATCATCGTTGAAAGATATTTACTGCATGTACAAGGGGTATATGGGTCTCTCTTTATAATAATTATGGTGTATTTACACGTTTTACATAAATCGTTGAAAAATTATGTGTACGTATATGTGTTAAACTTGTGGCTAAATATGTATTAGTAGGGGCTGAGCTGTAGTAGAGAACTGGTAGATTTGTAAGTTAACCTCAGGTCACTTGTAGTCAATGCTGGGCGAAGTTAAAGATGACTTTGCGGTTGATTGTAGTTTTATTTTCTTCAAAGGGAAGCTGAGATTAATACTGAGTGTTAAGCTGCTAGCTACTCTCTCTTACAACTCTCCCTCTACTAGTTTGACCCTCTCTTCTCGCTCTCTTCTCCAGCCTCCTAACTCCTCCTCTCTCCCTGCTCTCTCTCGTAATTCTGATGTAGGTCCCGTCCTCTCTTGTGCAGGACGGCTAGTGTCACGTGGCTTATACAGTTGTCGAAAGTTCTAGAAGCCTGTGTGTGTGTATGCATGTATGTATGTTTTCCTCACGTCAGCTTCCCACAGTGAGGGATGCGAAGCTGATTTCCTGTTGTTGGTGAGAACGGAAGTGATGTGTCACTTCCTACTGTATCAGCCTGACTAGGCCTCTACACTCCTAGCCATTATTTATGATATTTTATATTCCTAACATCGCTCGGTCACCCCCGCTGGAGAACCTATGACAGCTTGCAATAATTACATCTAGTAATATATGGTTTTGTAAAATAACAATGTATAAAAAAATTCTAGAAACATAATACAGTTTACTGTTACATATAACTGAGTAAATAAAAAAACTGGAATATATAGATTACTGTATAACTGACACTGTACAGAACTGATATATGCTTATTAAGAGCATGGTAATAATTACTAATATATTTGTATTGTAGTTATATGAACTATAATGATATTGTTGTAAGAAATGGGTACTTGTATATTAAGTAATATCAATTCACTTGTGTCCTTTTATTATATATATAAAGGTTTTGCGTTCAATTACTATTTACATATACACACCTTTCACTCAGGGGGGTCTCACTTGAATGTTCACTCTTCCTCCCGTGAAGAGGCACTCGATATTCGCGATTCTTGTTTGCATTCTGTGCATAGCGAATAGTAACACACCAAAGACAATGGAAAAGATCACAAAAACAGTAGGAGCTGGGCTGTATACATAATAGGGGATGAACATATTTATACTTAGTTCTTCCCAGGGCTTCATGGTATCATTAATTAATTTTATAGTTTCAAAATCAGGTGAAGTTAGCTTAATATTTGTGCTCATGTTCAAATTCATCTCAGGTAGTGGTTAGAAGTATTTGTGTGTGTGATTAAGAATGGCATAGTGATTGTTTGTATCTAGGGTGGACAGGGATGGTGTAAGTAAAGCACAGTAGTCAGGTGCTATGTATAATCCTGATGCCACGGTATGAGATGTTGGTGAATCTGGACAAACTATGAAAACTGATGTGTTATGAGTGAAGTAAAAGAACTGGGAGTGCCCGATGCGCTGATGATGGAGGGTTTTTGTCTGGAGCCAATATGAAGTTGCAGTGATGATGAATGTCATGATTCTTGATGATAGCCATTTCACAAGGGACTGTGTCTTTAGGCTGAAACGTGAAAATGTACACCCGAAAGCAATAATCGGAAGCCCCCCTAGTAGCTCAAGCCAAGGGAAGGATAGACCGGGCGAATGGACACGGCCTCCCCCCCCCTTCCCCCACCCCCACCCATCCCCACTCTACCCCTCTACCCAACCCCTGTCTAAACGTTGCCGGGTAGGTTTGTATTAACTGTGGTTGGCGATGTTACATTGTGTCCATGTCTATATGATTTAACATTTCGTGCCATACCATTAACATTAATAACATACCATGGAGTAATGTGCAATAATGTGTTACTAGATTGAGTATGAACATGGAGAAGCACTGTAATGTAAAAAAAAAGGCAGAAGAATGAAAAAAGTGGAGTATAATTTTCATGCATTTTATTAATACTTTCATGTTAATATCAAGTAAATAATATTCACATTTCAAGTATTTGAAACGATTTCACCCGCATTACGATATCTGTTGCCGTCTGTCACTCCACCCACCACCACCCGCACCCTACGTTGCCAACTTCACCCCAGTGCAAACCAACAAATCCCAGAACATGACCGAAACATCTAACACGCTTTGAGCACACGTTTTATGCACCTCTATATTGAAAATCAGGTGGCCAACATGATACAATAAGGTATAGTAGCGAGTTCTGTGGTTTAAATTGGTAAGTGAAATACACCCAGCAATTTCCAGTGTTAGTGTCACAAAGCCATAAAGCTGTTTACTACTAGCATATTGTTTGGGGGTTACGACCTTTGTATGCTGCCTGTCTTTACAGAAAACAACTTCCAGACTTACATGCGAGACACAGATGACTTATTTTGCTCTAGGCCTTACTACAGCGGCCAAACAAAATTATTCCTCACGGGACTAGCCGTCTAACCGTTTCCTGTAAAGTAACATAATCCTACAGTGCAGTCATTGCACTTACACATGCTGATGCAATTATTACTGTGGTTAGGATGAAGGATACTATGGTGGGGGAAGTGGTAACATGATTCAGTAAATAACAACACAATAGTCCTCATCTTTAGATCGAATGGCTATGTTTTGACATTGTGTTGCAGGTCTGTGAGTATGCGTATGTGTGCAGCTATGCAACGTGTGTGTGTGTGTGTGTGTGTGTGTGTGTGTGTGCGTGAGCGTGTTCATGATTCATACCAGAGGATGACTCGAATCTTTGAAGCAAAGTTTCATATACAGAGGGAATATTATTCGTAGTTAATTTCGTGTTTGTATATAAATATAAATAACCAGAAAACATTTTTGCATGATTGACAACCAGGAGCACCGCCAGATGGTAACAGACGTCGTAAATGGGGTTGAAATAGCTTCAGACACTTGAATGGCAATATTATTTACTTGATGTCAGTAAGAATATATTATTGTAATGCATCAAAATTTTACTCGCTCAGCTTTTTTCATATTCATGCGTTTATTTATATTACATTTCTTCTCCACGCTCATATGCTAGCTGGTAATAGTTTATCGCACATTACTTCATGGTATGCTATTAACACTAGTGGTAACTCACATGGACACAAAGTAACATCGCCAGCCACGAATGCTATAAACCTACCCGGCTGCATATTTCGGTTCTGTATGCATACTCGTCTCACCACAGGGAACCCTCATCCAGGAACTACGCTTGCCCCATCGTTTCAAAACTAACCATACGTTTTTCTCGAAAATATGCTCAATGTGTTTCCCAGGCAAAATTACTTATAACGATGGGCTGAGGTGGCTAGCTGTGGTATTGAAACGAATACTCATGCAAAACGGAAATATGCTACCTGGCAAAGTTTAGACGGGGGTTGGGTAGGGAGGGGTGGGGTTTTGAGGGCCCGGGAGGGGGAGGAGGCCAGGGCGTGTTAGTTCGCCCGGTCTATGCTTCCCTTGGCTTCAGCAACTGGGGGAGCTACCGATTATTGCTTTCGGGTG
>JAGKTI010029523.1:0-12637 GCA_018397915.1 Birgus latro | reverse complement strand
GGAAGAGGGAAGGGAAAGGTAAGTGAGGGGAGAGGTGGGAAGAGGGAGGGGAAGGTTAAGTGAGGGGAGGGGTGGGAAGAGGGAGGGGAAAGGTAAGTGAGGGGAGAGGTGGGAAGAGAGAGGGGAGTCTAGAGATGAGCAGACAGGGGTGGCAAAGGGGGTATGTTACCTATGGGGGGTTGTGCCCGAGGGTATAAAGCCACAGACACCTGGCCACAACACTGCACTGCCCCTAAACCCATCCCACCAGCAGTGTAAAGCATTCTTAAGGCTAGGTAAAACTTATATACGACCAAATTAGCTTAGGCAGTATCATTTATCATTACGCAAAGCACTATTTATTTCTCTTACACATCTAACTTGGCCTACACGTCTGCTTAAGTCACACAGGAACTATGTATTCCTTGTAATATCGTTAGGAAAATATAAAACTCTATCACACTGGAGAGTAACCGATTGCAACATCACAAAGAAGACTAGTAATAGTATTTTATATGCGTGCTGTTATAAAATAAGTGCCGATAACTAATTTAATAGGTGATCAAATTTGATGGATGTAAGTGTGGACACTGAGGGATATGGAAAAGATGAAGAGAACCTCAACACAGAGTCAGAGTATCGTGCTTTGGCCTTGGTTAAACACGTGTTTGCTCTGCTAAGGAAACTTCGGAGGGGTGAACCTATCCTCTCCCCCGTGCACAGACAGGTGAGTGACAGAAAATCATGACTGTTTCTTTGTGCTCTCTATTAGTTTGGTGAACATGGTGCCTTGAAAGGGGTAAGTATGTTAGAGACTGTGTGTGTGTGTGTGTGTGTGTGTGTGTGTGTGTGTGTGTGTGGGTGTGTGTGTGTGTGTGTGTGTGTGTGTGTGTGTGTGTGTGTGTGNNTGTTTCTTTGTGCTCTCTATTAGTTTGGTGAACATGGTGCCTTGAAAGGGGTAAGTATGTTAGAGACTGTGTGTGTGTGTGTGTGTGTGTGTGTGTTCCTTTGTCCCCCTGGCGTGTTTCATTACTCATCCATCCACTCTCTGTTCCTTGGTCATTTATGCAGTTTGGACAGTGATAATCGTATTTAATCTTTTCTTTCACATGATGTAATTTTATTCTGTTCTACCACCAGGCGACTGTATTCAGCTTAGGAGAGACTTTTTCGAACTTGGGTGGCTGGATATAGTCATCATTCACTCCTTCAGTACTAAAGTTCTCTTTCTTACTTATGACGTACTCAGAATGAAAGGACGAAGAATTCTCGCTATGGTCTTAACGAGTACTTTAAGCTTCAATGGTACATTTTTAGTTATTTTTCCTTGAACATTGCTAAATATGTAAGCAGTTTGAGATTCAGGGTTATCATACAGACTTCTGTGTGTTTCCATATAAGTTGGACTGCAGGAAAATTTATCATCCACAAGTCTGCTAGGTCATCTGTCACTCCCTTGGGCAAATACACACACGTGACTTTCGCCGTGCAGAAAAATGTCAAGAGACCAGCATTTCCCCCCAGCAAGCTATAACTTACAAGGAAATAATCAAGAAATGGTCGTGGTGGTCAAAGGAATGGGTGGGATGGGATGGAAACTTAGTGGATAGTGGTGCTGCAGTATGAAAATCTTCGCACTGAATATGGGTGTTGTAGGATTTGTGATTTGAGTGCAGTAAATTTTTATTCAAAATATCTTCTATGAGTGAAAGAGAGGGTTAAGGATACGGGTGTGGGAGACAAAGAAATGAATGGGAAGAGCTGGAACTGTAGTGGGGGTGAGGAGGGACCATGAGAGTTTACCCTGTGAAAATCTGGATTATTCGTTTCAAAGATTTCTCCAGCAGCCAAAACCAGATAAGACGCGTTGCTCTCATTTCCCCGGCAGACTTCAACGCGCAAAAATCTCGTATCAAGACATGGTTCGTTACGTACTGCATCCTGCTACTCTACTGGCCGCACCTCACGCGAGCAAGCCAACATACCCTCAGGACCCACAAATTAAAAGGTTGTCATAGCAGCTACAGGTGACCTGTCATTAACATTTCTGTAATAAGTGTCTGTTTACTGCATGGGGGAAAAAAAATCCTTGATGGGTTGAAGATTTAACTTGGACTTATTTAACCCTTTCAGTCCGATGACGTACTATAAAGTCTGTTGTCGCTACTGTCAGACGATTTATTTATATATGGAGGCGTCCCCGAGTGTAGGGATAAGAAGGCTATACATAACTCTTAGAATTTGAAAAGTGTCTTTTAAGATTGATAAAATCGTCTGGAGTTTGTAAGAATAAGATGGTCTGACGATATTTTTACCCCATCCCTAGAACCTCATCCATTAATCTGTTCATCACATCATCTCTCTCTCTCTCTCTCTCTCTCTCTCTCTCTCTCTCTCTCTCTCTCTCTCTCTCTCTCTCTCTTCAAAACTAATTACCTTATCAATAAACATTTAAACAAGGTACAATGTCTGACGTAAAATGGCCAGCATATTCCATTGGGGTCATGCCAGTGGTAATCACAGGCCACTACAACAATAACATCAAGAATAACTATACTATACTCAGACCAATTCAACTTGACCTAAAACCGCCATTTCTCCATCCTCAACACTAAACTACAACAAGAGATTAACACTAGAATATTGTACAAGTTACGAAGTGCTATGGAAAGGGTGAAGAGCCGAAGTGCTGTCCTGCTCTGCCAGTGAGATACCGGAAAGAGTGGCAAAGGATGAAAATCCCTGTCAAGTTTCTGGGGACGAATTAAGGTGTGCGTGTGATGAATATATTTATGTAGATCCGTATTTACACACTATAGCGAGCTTAAGTAGTGCGTACCAATGTTTGTTAATACTTTTTGTCTTCGCTCGTAAAACAACCACACACTTTACAACCAAACTAAAGTGACTATAATTTGTTTTTTTAATTAGGCATAACACTGTCATTTCTCCATCTTCAACAGTGAGTTGTAACAAGACTTTAGCACTAGAAATATGGTGTTAGTCATGAACAAGTGGTGTGGCAAGGATGACACTGAGCTACGTGAAATAGGTTGCAAAGGACGAAAATTTCCACCAAGTTAAAATGACTGAAGTAGAGTGAAAGATCATGGAAAAAAAAAAGAAAAAAAAAAGAGTTCTTGATAACAGTACGCCATTATAAAGACTCATTCTTCCCATTCACATCTGGGGTGGATCCTACTTATGGTCGGTGTATCGTTCCCCCGTGCCTCTGTCCACAATACTTTAACATGTTTGGTGGCCTCAGTGTCAGTTTGATTGCTGGGTGACGTATTCGAAAGGAAGATAGGGACTTAGTGAAAGAGGCTGATCCTCGTGTAGTCGGTGGGCACCACTCTAAGCCTTCTTGTCTTAAAGTAAACGCATAAACGCAGTTGTGGTGATGGCTGGGTATTTGGGGGGACCTGGATCAAATTCGATTGTTGCCTCACTAGCGTGCCTTAACACTGGGAAGGGGGTTACCAAACTTTGAATAGGATGAACACTTATCTTTTTCCGAAATATATAGAGAACATCGTTATATATTTTCAAATGAAATAATCAGTCCAATAAAATGCAATATAAATACTACGACTAAAGTAATTTACGTGTAAAGTGATTCAGTTACAGATCGCATGTCCCTCATGATATTATATATATACTGCTTATGATCTCACACGTTATGTGAAGTATATAATTATCAGATATTTAAAAATCCTATTTATGATTCATTATATGCCATATGTATATAAACACCTTACATATTCCCTACATTTCTTTAACTGTGTCCAAATCTGCTTCTCTAGTTTAGTGCTTCAAAGAGACCCTTGACCCGGACTGTCCTGACCATCTTTTCCAAATTCATTTGATTAAGATTTGCACAATGCCCCAGACGATCCTGGCTGAGGCTAGAGCAGCTCTTCTTATTCTTCATTACGTTCATGAAAGAACACGTTGAGTCACATACATAAATGGTGTCATAATTATAAATTCAACACTTTTAACAATCCAGCATGACGGACAGGGTAATTCATTGTATCTGGAGCTTCCCAGACATTTTCACAGCATGAGTCTGTGTGTAAAAGTTTTAGTGCTGTGGGTAAGTATATTTCAAACTATTCCATTTCAACAAATGATGAGTGAAAATTTTTTGAATATCAAAATACATAGAAATTAAACAACGCTGAATTTTCATATTTTAGAACTTGATGGACCGACTTGTCATGCAAGTATGTTCGATACTTTAAAAACGATACGTTACGAAACGAACTCTGAAATTCCTTACTGAGATTTCAATACTGGTCTTTATATAGTATGGGTATATAAATGTACAGTTGCAATGTTTGCTTCAGTTTAGGGAAGTGACGAACCAAATCTTGCGCCAGCTGTTTAATGAGTAACAGAGGTTTGCTTTACTGATCCTCGTTTGGTTGACAGGCATTAATGTAAGCCTTCTTGTTGTGGTGGTGCAGGTGGTGGTGGGTGTGGTGGTGGCGGGGGTCGGGTGTGTGCTGGGGGTGGTGCTGGCCTACCCCAATCTGGCCCTGGACGCTTGGATGCTGCAAGGTGACGTCACATTCTCACTCACACAGGCTCAGTGGTTTGGTAAGTACAATACAGGTGGTCCTAATTTAAGGCAGTTTCAGTTTTGGCTGATTCATAATAAAGTCGCCGATGAATTAATGCCTCGTGGCCCAGTGGTATAACTTTTTGGTTTGAACTGACTTTTGCTTACGCGTTGTTTCGAGTCCCAGGTGACTGGAGGTTTCCCCTGTGATCTAAAAAGCTACCAGGGGCATAGGCTGGTCTCCTACCCTTAAAATGTTCTCGAGTACAGTACCTTAGCCTGTGGCCCCTGCGCTCCCAAGGAGGCAATATGAGACTAGCAACTTCTCTCAAGCCTGCTATTGATTAGCGATAAAGCTGCACATGTGTCAGACCCGAGTGTTTCAGAGATATTGTTCCTGAAATGTTTCAAGTTTGGGTAAAGATGTAAACAACTACCAGATTTGTGAAATAATAATGCATCAAGAAACTAGGGTAAGTCACTACAAAACTAAATTCCAAGCATACTATTCTAGCTGTTTTATACTAGAATAGCTGTATATGGCTATCGCAGGGGCAGCGGTGAGGGTTAAGTTACTAGTTCAGTAACACAGAAGGTGGACTTGTGATCTGTGTGTACCCTCTCATGAATGAGTGAATGATGCAAAGAAGTGAGTCAAATGTTGGGATATTAGGAGGGAACTACTCACCCTCCCTGGCCTCACCTTCTGAGTGCCAGTGAGAAACCTCTTTGAGAATAGGATAATATTTTCAGAAAAATAAATATTACTTGACTAATAAAATTTTTTACAGTTAGTAGTAATTTATTTCATTATTATTGGTGAGATGGATGAGAAATTCCTCACTGAGAGATAGGTTGAACAGTACAGTACCGAGGGATAGGTTTGGTAATGTTGCCGTTGCTGCAACCGCAGGCTCATCTGGATGTAAACCCAATCCAGTGCAGGAAACAGGTCACTTCAACCGGTCGCGCTCAGAAATCTTTTGTTGAGGTTATGGTGAAGGATTGTGTGTGTAGTGATAGTGTGATGTATGAGGCGAGCAAGGTATAAACAGTATTGGCCACGAGGTGCGTTCTGGACAACTAAGATGATTCGTACCTATTGACAGAATGGAAGTGGTTGAATGAGGAGGATGTTGGATATAAATGTTGAAGGCATAGTGCAAAGGGGAAGACCTAAGAAGACATGAGGAGAACCCTTATGTAAAGTCCTCAGGGTAGGGAGACAAACCAGAGTTGATGAAATGATGCAGCAACCTGGAGAGCGACCATCAGGTAACCAGAACATACACATGCTGACATGATCAAAGTCTTTCAAAGTGTAACTGGAGTAATGTTTAAGGCGTGCATTATATCTTTAACCCTTTATTCTATGCCAGTATTCACATACTGTACGAATATTACTATCAGTATTCAATTATGGCCACTACAGTAACTATTACTACTACTGCTGATTAAACTATTTTTATATATATATATATACTGTATATATATTTTACCACTGCTACATTTTCACTTTCTGTAATTCATATGGACAGGGAGTGTGGTGTACCTGTCGTCGATCCCCGGGTCATGTGTTGGAGGTGTGTTGATGCAAGCAGTGGGTCCCCGCCGCCTGCTGCTGTTGTTGCTGCCTGCCCTCGCCCTCTCATGGCTTCCTCTCACCCTTGCCACGCACAACCCTTCTGCACTCCTCACACTCAGGGCTATCCAGGTGAGTGCGGGACTCAGGCAAACTACAATTAACCACTCAGTTCAATTGTGCATTTTTTATAATTAAATTTTTGCCCTCACCTGACGAATTAATTAACAGTACTACAGACCTCTCGAACGGAAAGGGTTAGATATGACATTTAGTACCTCCTTCAGTAATGGGCTTCCTGAGATGAATAAAGCAATATAGTACCAACAAGAATAAATGACAAAAATACGTCCTCGGGCTGAAGGGATTAACATGAATAAATGAAGCCATGATGACCAGCGGTTCAAGCAGCTGAAGGGTTGGACAACTATGTACACATAATATTAAAAAGAGAGAGAGAGAGAGAAGAGAGGAGATAAAAGGAAGGCCCTGAATGATCTAACATTAATTTGTCGCTAAAGGGGTACAGGGGTGGCCATGGGTGAAGCTTTCATACTCTCTTTCTCCACATTAACAGAAGTAGTAGTAGTAGTAACAGTAGCATTAGCAGTAGCATAATAGCCATAGTATTAAGAGTAGAAGTAACATGAGATAACAATGATAGCACCTACCAACACCACAGCTGTAGACATAGAGAATAGAAAAAAAATAAAAGGCAAACACTCTGGCTACTTGTCACCGGTATTAGGGACCGTGATGTGCACACAGATAATGACATTACACGAGGTGAGAGGTTAACATTCCTTCATAGTATAGGTCTTCAGCCTTGATAAGCAAGAACACACATATGCCCTTGTTTTTCCCCACCTAGCTAACTGAGAATATACTGTACACCCAAAGCTTTAACGTGAATTGGTTTACAGTCACCATCACCATTATCGTCATCATCACTATCGTCTCCATCATCATTATTATTATTGTTATTATTTTTACTTTTATTATGAATCAAATTATGGCGCCTGGTGGTTAGGTGACCAATTAAGGGGCTCCAATCGGATTGAGCCGGTGCAGGGTTATATCCAAAGGGTGGTTGGGGTTTGTTGCTCACGTAATGCCACTCAGGGATGAGTGAGGCTGGTCACTCTCACCTTAAATGTCAGGACCACCTTGCCTAGCCCCGTGTTTCTACGCTCCTCATGGGGCAACACTGGATTAGATGATGAATGAATGAATGAATTATTACTAGGTGGGGGCGCTCACCATCCTCTCACTCAATGTAGTGCTGCTCTAGGGTTTCTGCCCTTTCCTCTCCTCCCTCCTTTCCTTCCTTCTTCTTCACTCTTTCTTTACTTCATTCTTTCCTCATCTTTCTGCCTACGGGTGACTTTACACTCCCTCTTTTGTCTTTCTTTCCTTCATTCTTTCCTCGTCCTTCTGCCTGTGGGTGACTCTACACTGAGTGACAAGCCGAATGGTTCCCTGTACACCAGGAAAGCATTTACTATGCTGGGTGGCAACCATATAACCAAATAATGGCGCCTGGTGGTTTAGTGGTTAATTACAGCGCTCCAATCGGATTGAGCTGGTGTAGGTTTATATCCAAGGGGTGGTTGGGGTTATTGCTCACATAATGCCACTCAGGGATGAGTGAGGGTGGTCAGTCTCATCTTAAATGTCAGGACCAACTTGCCTATTATTATTAGTAGTAGTGTTGTTGTTGTTTTTGTTGTTGTTATAATTGTTATATTACTACTACTACTACTACTATTGTTATCAAAATCTCGCCATTCTAGGAACTCGTCAGCAGTACACAGGCGTAAGAGAACCACCTCCAGGCTATCTTGTCCTCATAATACCTCTCTCTCTCTCTGCCACTCCTCTTCCTTCTGTCTTGCTCACCACTTTGCGGTCTTCCTCTTCCAACATTACACTCAAAATCACGTTCAAAGACTTTTGCCTTCGTTCATTTCAGAGTGTGTCCACATCACCTCAACACCTCATGCTTTTAGTAGTTCCACATATCACTCCTATTGTCTTTTGTTTTCCTCCAGATATACTAAATTTCTCTGTTACTTGCCAATCCATCCTCATGATGTTTGTAGCTGCATTGTTCTACAGCCTATAAGGTAGAAAGTTGTGTGGTCCCTGTTTCACTCCCATATAAATGTCGGCAGTAAAGGGATCTTACGTTTTACAGTACCAAAATTAAAGTGCCAGCATGATGAGGTGCAGCTAATAGGTTTCACTATATTTTGTGGGGAAGACCATATCTGTAACGACAACTTACATAAGAATGGCAAAAACTCTTGCTGTGCACATTATAGACTTATTGACACAACTAAATCTTATCAATTCACAGATGTTCTCACCTCATTCCACTCTCCTTCCACCTTTTCATATAAAATACACTTACTGTATTGTGTGTGAGCATGTCTAGTGTCACTCTCCTTGTGCTTAGCAAACATACCTTAGGCTATGATGAGTTCACAAAAATTTGAACAGATGCAAAAGCTGAGTCAGACCTCGGCAAATGGCCAGGTTCACATAGAGTGACCTCATCCAAACACACTCCCAGCATTTTGCTTGTTTTTTTCGTTTTTTTTTCAAGTGGTTCTTCCCTGTCAAATCTGAATGTATCAAACAAGAATATTAAGCACTTTCTACATGAACGGTTAAATTCTATGAGCTAGCCGACCACGTTACTGCAAATCTGCAGATGGCAAACTTAAGTAAACAAAGATCTGACTGTACAGTGCAGTTGTAGGAGTAGAAGCAGTAATAACTGCAACGACCGAGATAACTGTACTTGAGCATATGGGTCCAAAGATGTCTGTCATTAAAATTTTGTATTTTTCTATTTGGTCCAGCAGGCAACTTAGCAGGATACAAGACCCAGCTTGGACTTTGACTCTATGTAAAATTGAAATTATAACTCCGTGGTACAGTGAGTGACACAGTGTGTAGTTCATGACACAATTATGAATTACTGTAAGACCTGGTGTCTTGATACGTGTATATGGTCTAAAACAACCTCTTAGTAGTGGCCACCTAATTATGTTACTTAAACATTCCATCCTTATCTAGTTGGGGTGATGGCTCAAGTCTCTATACTAGGAATTTCTGAGCTGAAAGTATATGTGGCTCTGTGTCCGGCATAAGGGACAAGGTATGTTGAGTAGGATCAATTACCAAACCTTCAGCCTCACTCTGCTCTTAGGCAGCCTATGTGGTAGTACTTCCTAAGATGATAGCAGTCATCCTTTGCTATTAACTGAAATGTGAAATGTCGTGAAGTCAACATGCACGGGAGCAGTCTAGTAGACATTTTTAAAAATCTAGTGCAGGTATACTGTATTTTTTCCAATGCAAATTTTTTTTTTGCTGTTGTCTATGGCATGAGCTCTAAAAGGACTTATGAATTCCTCCCCAGGGTGTGTTGGTGTCAAGTTGTGGGCTTGGTGTGTATGTGTATCCCTGCGAGGTGGTGGAGGCAGAACGGCGGGGGCTGATCGGTTCACTCCCTGACGCTTGCTTCTCACTGGGCTTCCTACTGGCACATCTGCTGGCCTCGCTCTTCCACTGGTCCACTGTTCTGCTCATCATCCCCGTCTGCCTCATTGTTCCCTCTGTCCTGATCATCTGTGCTGTCCCCGAGTCTCCAGTATGGCTTATCTACAAAGGCAGGGTGAGAGAAGCAAACGACGTCCTCAGAAACACCAGATCCATTGATTCCAATGTGGAAAAAGAGATACTGAGTATCCAGTTGTGTGGCTCCTCTGAGCTTGAACCCACTGCTTTGAGCAGTCTGCTAAAACAGATCCACATTTTCCTTCCTATCCTGGTTGTTTTGGTGTTGGTGCTGCTGAAGGAATCAACAGGTCAGATTATGGTAGTCCTAACGGCTGTGCGCATCTTCAGAGAGGTTGATATGGGACTGTCACCACTCTGGACATCTGTGTTGGTTAGCTGTGCCCGATTTGGGGCAAACTTGATAGCTTTAATTTTCCTCACCCGCTTCCCACGCCGCTGTGTTATAATAATTTCATCATTTACAGCGGGTATTGCTATGCTGATTCTTGCAAATTATTTCTATGCCACTGAATCTGGAGGCTTGTGGCCTAAATGGATCCCTCTTGTCTCTATGTTGATGTTTGTGGTAGCTTATGGAGGTGGGATTGGCCCACCTGTCAGTCTGTTGATCACAGAGTTGCTTCCTGGTGCAGTGCGTGGCCTTGGGTCCGGGATCTCTAATGCTCTGCTCTGCTCAATCCAGTTTGGCCTCACTTACATGGCGTCTAGAGAGGATTTCCGGTTTAATGTGTGCTTCTGGGGCTATGCAGCTGGGTGCCTCATTTTGGCTATCTTTACCCTGTTACTGCCAGAAACACAGAACAGAAAACTGGAGGACTTGGAGCAGTTCTGGCGAGATATTAAGCTGAACCCTACTGGTCTCAAATGTTGGCCAAGCCTGAATGCCAAAAGTACAACTCACTTTCAGGAAGACAGTAATGACAGAAATAATAATGATACTGACAGACAAACTCTTACCTTAAATGTTTAAGCCTAAATATGCTTTATTTTTATATATTTACTTTATATTTTATTTAATCGTTGAATGTGATACTCATTTTAAGTTAGGTAACATTAACTTTGTGAAAGATGAAAGTTTATAAGAAAGATTTGTGTGAAACAAAAAGGCTGGTTATGGAACAATGTATATATGTATAGTATTATGTAAAGTAAAAAAGAATTTAATGTTGCTTTACAGTTGTAAAGTACTCGTAAGCAAACTTCAGACATGGGAATGCTTTGTTCATATAGTGTAGTACACCCAATACTTTATATTTCCATGATAATCATTCCATATTTGTACAGTTTGTACTTTAATAAAATACTTTACAATATACGATAACAACTATGTTTGTACTTATTCATGTAGAGATTATCTCTCAGGTATACATGATAAATCTAGTCAACGTCTATGTTGTTACAATATCCTCCCACAGTGATGACCATTTCTGTATTTCATTTACTTTCTTCCAGATAGGATGTATCTCTCAGACCCTGAGTTAGAAGTGCTGCTGCATAACGGTTTCACTAGATGATGACTTTCTAACACTATACTATACTCCTGTCTATTATAATTTTCACCATCAAAGGGAAGGCCATTTTGAATCATGAGGTTTAAAAGTGGTCAATGGCACAAAAATAACAAAGAGAAGGTATTTCAGCCAAACCTCTGTTTTAAACCAAACCAGCACCAGATAATCTTTCAAATTTCTGCATGATTCAGTGAACAAATAGCACAGCATGTTAGAGTACGGAAATCCATGACCAACAGAGTTGAAAAGAGCGTGCTTAGATCGTATGGCTGTACGGAAACTGGTTATATGCTGTGTTGGGTATTGAAAATGGTATATGTGAGTAAGTCTGAAGGTGGGAGGAGGCATGGTAGGTCAAGCATAAGGAGAATAAATATAGCACATGAATGTATAAAAAAGAGAGGTATGGAGGCTGATGAGATTAGGGAACTGACAAGGGATCGAGTTGGTTGGATGAGTTTTCCATGAAGTAATGCATGACAAGCGTTTGGAATCCGTTTTTAAACATAATAGTCGTCGGACTAACCCTGATAGATCATTGTAAAGCTATGTATGGAAAGGTGTACGTATGAGGTTAAGCCAGAGTTCCAGGGCCTTGAATGGTGAACGAATGCATATGGTTCATTTCACAGGACATGTTGCTGAGTATATATATTGTTACGATGTTACGACTACAGTCTCGGTCTAGCCGACCGTAGTGAACATGGATTCCCTTAACTGCTAGTTAGATGGGCGAAAAACACGGTATTCAAACTCTTACTTTACTATACATCTGACTCGTCCTACTACAGGTTCTGAATATCTACATAAAACAGGAACACAAGCTCAAGATACTATTCTAAATGCAAGTGAGGGGACAAGATATATAAGGGAGGGTAGGTATATAGGTACGAGTACTGTCCCCACATACTTGGCCTTAAACTTAGCAAACGTCTTGGATCACCATACATGATGAGTGGTCCAGCCCGAGGAGGAAAGTGAACTCTTCTTCTCTTCCTACAGGTTATAAAGGGCTTAGCTCCGCCTATAATATTCAAACTATGCTTCACCAAGGCAGCCTATTTCATTGGCTCCTCACTAATCTAGGTAGACACAGCAACCAATGGTTTGTAGATTCGCCCTGAAGGGGCTGAATTTGACAGCTCCTCGCTCTATGAATCAGTCACTTACTGCTCCCAGCGACTCATACTCCTGGGTGGTCTATACACGTCTGGGTAATCCAATTATGACGTCCTCATTAGAAGATGTAGTTCCGAGGGCAGTATGAGGGTGTCACCACGCCTACCCTTCATTATCAGCTTCGCTCTGTCATCAAGAATCCAAAAAGGTCACTCCATAATCCTCAGGTAAAAAGGGTCGTCGGTTGTAGCCAGTTCATACCTGGGAATCATCCCACGTGCTCCAAGT
>JAGKTI010029522.1:0-12637 GCA_018397915.1 Birgus latro | reverse complement strand
CTGGATGGGTAGAGCAGAACATGGCACATATGAGAGGGCACAGCTGGGTAGGCCTGACCCAGGAAAGCAGGGCAGGGATGGTACGAGATATCCTTCCTAAGCTGAATAAAATAGTGTGGCAGCAGCAAGAATAAACCCAAATAAAATCATGTGGGATGTAGCAACAATAAATTGAGAAAAGACATCATGGTACTGAAGGGGTTCAAAGATACTAACATGCATTGGTTGTGATGCATGTTAAATGTCCATCAGCAAAATCACATTGCACTGAGCCTAACAATTTTGCACTCTGCACTGCAACTTGACCCAATTTTCATTCTTTTCCAGCTGTCACACAACTTGTGGCATAGAAAGACAATGTAATGGTTCAAATCCTTTTCACAGTGTTTGTGACTAGCATCATGTTTAAAGAGTATTACAACTCATAATTCAGGCAGGAAAGGTTAAAATTTTAGATCAAGTGTTCCGAGTATAACCTCAGCAAACAAATCTTTTAAGATATGTAACTTAAGGCCATATTACTATAACCGAAAATGTGAAGGTGTGGACAAGCTGGCTATCTCTACCTACTAGCAGATTCACTAATCCTGTAGGGGTACAAATTGCCTCCCTGTCCCTTGCCATTTCGCTGCCCTCCCTCCAACTTACACCCCCCCTTCTGATATACCTCCCCACTACATCCCTCCATCTCATCCTCGGTCTCTCTCCCCCCCACCTCTTCACCTCAGTCACAAACTCTGTTTCCTACTCTCCATTCCCCCAAATAATACCCTCCTCTCATAAATCTCTCTCCACTCCATCCCTCAGTCTCCCCCTGCCTCTTCCCCCACCTCCACCTCATTCACATACACTCCTAGTTAGTCTCTCCATCCCCAAAACTTTCACCATCCTCTCTCCTACACCCCTACTACATCCCTCCATCTCATCCTCAGTCTCCCCCCTCAACCTCACTCACACACACACTCCTGGTTAATTCTCTCTCTCCATCATCTCCACTCTACTACATCCCCCCATCTCATCCTCAGTCTCCCCCTCAACCTCACTCACACACACACTCCTGGTTAATTCTCTCCCTCCATCATCTCCACTCCATTATATCTAACATCCTCGGTCTCCCATTTCTAATTTTTGGACTGGAAAGACAAGAGTGATCTATTTCCGACTAGACTTGTGGAATGCAGGCAGATCAATCAAAAACAGGTCTTCCATAATAAGACACCTTCACTCCAGTGACAATAAATAAGGCCACAGGTTATATATTTTACATGTTATGAAGCAGCATTTCTTGCCTTTAAGACTCTTCCTTTAAAAAAACTTGGGAAAAAAGGGATGGCTTACGCATTTATGAACAGCCTCCTACTGTTTACACCCCATATTAATTTCTTGATCATATAATAAACAGACATGCACCTTAATCAAGATGAACTGAAGTTTAAATTTATCACTCATGGCCTGGTGCAAGTAGAAAACTAATAAAGTACTGTATGTATAAAATCAGTATGCTGTTCCTGGCCTACCCAGCCATTTCATACCCAGGCAACTGGTCTTTGATTAAGTCTAACATGACAGATGAACACTACAGCAGATAATTTTTAGGCAACGTTGTTCCCACAATGATTTAAATATTTTATGCAAGGAAGAAGGAACCAAATGCTAGAAAGCCTGAAAGATTGTTCCCTCCAACATAATACTAAGTTAAGTGCCAAATTCAAGATCCGTTCATTTGAGATGCCTGGACACAGCATTTAAAAGACTGGAGGGTCATAGGCAGTAAGAAGTGAGGAAGGCAGTTCCAGAGTTGACCTGTTGCATATATAAAAGAATGGGAGTAATGGTTAACTCCTGCATTTGAGAGCTGGATGGAAAAGGGACGAGAGTTTGCTGCAAGACAGGTGCTACGCACCCGCCAGAGTGGTGGAGGGATGCAAGCAGACGTTTCAGAGGAGCCGTGACCATTGACATAGCAATAGAAATGAGATAAACATGCAACAGCTGTAGTCGCTGCATCATTATATGTCACTAAAGCAAAACATCGGTAAGTTTCAAATATTTTTTTGTCTTCACCAGGAGCATGGATTTTTTTTTTTTTTTTTTTAGCTGCAGTTCTTTGGTTGTGTGTTTAGTACAGTATATTGATTAAGAGTTGCAACAATACTTCACTCACTGGCAAAGTAACTGTTAGATATTAAAAAGCACAAGTAATTTTATTACCTCCAAAATCAGAAATTCTATGACTGCCTTGTCAAAATCAAGCTGTTTTCCGTATTACAAAAGTCTTAAAGGCAAAAAAATAGTGTACTCCACTAGACAGAATATTAAAACATTTATATTAAAGAATCATTTATTGGAATAAAGAAAATACTTTGTGGTCAGCACATATAAATATACAAGTAATGGATGTGGGATCATGAAGGTCGCAATATACTAAAATCTACATGAATGAAGAGCTGCTGAAAAATCAAAGGGTCTGACTGAGTGGTCAAGAGATGCACAAATACTGACAGTGCATATACAGATGTCCTCATTTAAAGCCACAGGTATGGCCTAAACTAACAGTCTTCCCTCCATACAACTGGTACCCTAATGAAAAGTTTGTACCCTAACTAAGCTTCATGGGAACATTTCAACTAATAGAACTGGACAAAAAAAAAAGGGGGGGGAGGGGAGAGGGTTTGAAATGTTTGATGATCCTTAGTTCTATCTATCTATTGCCAGACACCATAATCCCGTAAGGGGTGGCCATTTGACCGAGTTATTTTTTTTTTTACGGGGAGGGGCACTAACCCTCCACCAACCCACTTGTTGACACGTAGGGAGCACGTATGGTTTGGTTATATGGTTACCACCCAGCGTTGTAAATGGTTTCTTGGCTTACAGGAAACCATTTGGCTTGTCACTCAATGTAATGCCACCTGTAAAGGAAAGAAAAGCAGTAAGAAGTGACAGGAAGTAATGAGGTATAAATTAGTCTCCTTCTTTACTTGGTTTAGTTTTGTTTGCTTACAAAGGCGACAACATGCTTGTATTTGTCGGTCGTGATCACCGAATGGCAACTCTTCATGATACTTGATCCCTTGCAGTCTCCCTGTTTAGTCCCTTATCCCTGAGCTCTCTATGACCTCATCCCAGGTCTTTTTTTTAGTCTGCCTCTCAACTCTACCCTAAATAATCACACCTCTCGCCCTCCATCCTCTCCATATGCCCAAACAATCTCAATCTACCCCTCCTCATCAATGCACCAACAGCTACATTCAAGTCCCATCCTTCATCTTAACTCTTCAATTACAATACTAACACCCCTCCCGTGGTCTGTTCTTCAAGGATGCATTACATACAAATCTAATCATTGTCATTTCTGTTCATTTGAGCCTACGAACATCCTCTTCCTTCACTACCCAGTTCCCACCACTGTACAGCGTTACACTCCTAACATGCCACATACAAACACTGAGGGAAAGCCCTCTCACTATCAAGAGGCAAAAGCTCCCTGAACTTCCTCCAACCACTCCTCATCCTAGCTAATGAGCCAGCTCCTGCCCCACCTCCAGCACATAACATGTCCCCAAAATAATTTTAAAAATCCTCAAGAGACTCACCAGCAAGATCAATCCTTTCATGTCTAACAATCTCAACACACCACACACACCAAATCAGCATTTTTCACAGTCTACCTCTAATACCACTAAATGTCTTCTGCAACCACTTATCATAAACACTGAACAAGATACACTTACTTCCCACACCCATGTGGCAAAGCACACATAACCACTCTCCCTCTGCTTTGACAGGAACACCACCAGCCCCAGATACCATTACCTTTGGTTACTAGTCATATCAACCCTCCAATCTGACTACACACTGCCATCAACTGAGACAAAAGGGAATAGGGATCTGTCAGGTTTGAAAACATGCTATAACAATTAAATTTAACTGACAATGGAGAAGGTTGCCTTTATGAGGTGGCACGGTCTCCTTGGTTACGGTTACTTGTCATATCAATGTGGTATAGCAGTAGACTATACAGGTACAGGATATGGCTTTCATGATCTCCTTGGTTACTAGATCCTTAGGTGGTAGGTGATTGTAATCATCTACTCACTTAATATACAGTGCAACCTCTAAAATTCAAAGTGCTTGTGTCCAAACTATCTGAACTCTTGAAAAATTTGAACTATATATAAAGCATTTCTGTGGCTATCCTTGTCTTAATTCTCTTAGTTTACACATGCTCCTGACAAGCATTGTAGTATGGGCTAACAAGCTGGCTTCAGGCATCTTGTTTTCCATGGTTTTTATAACACTACCACTTTTCTCCTAAGACAATAATTATCAATACAGTACTTATTACAAACCCTGGAGTATTTTTCTTGTACAGTACAGTACATTTGTCTTTCATCATGTGACTGACCACTTGTTCTAGAACACTTTGCAGCTATATTCATATTTAACATCCATCAATAAGTTGTAAGGGACGATAATTTTGCATTCATTTATTTACATAAAACAACCACAGTACTGTACGTGAATATTTACAACTTTCAGCAACCATCATCTACTCACTTGATGTAGCACTGCCTACTTCTTCCTTCACCTTCATTATTATTCTGTCTGTCCTCCCCTCTTCCCATTTTCCCATCTTTCCTCTCACTTTTTATTACTCTTCTTTCCTTTTCAGGTGGCTATACATTGAGTGACAAGCCTTGGGTTTCCTGTAAGCCAGGAATGGTAATATCAAACCAACAAATGTGTGTGTTCCCTATGTGTCACCAAGTGGGTTGGCAGAGGGTTAGTGCTCCTCCCTGTAAAACAACTGACTCAAGTCGAATGGCTACCCCTTACGGGATTATGGCATCTGGCTACAGACATACAGCCCACCACCTTGCACTGCCTGACAGGCAGTCAGCCAATTGTTTATATTACAGCCTGACCAATGTGGTGTGGTAACACTTTTCTTCACGTACTGTGCATTACTCACTCACAGAATGCTTAGTTTATTTTATTCTTCTATTTTAGGATAATGTACACTTATCTGAAGTCTACATTATTATAAACTTCCAGAAATATTGGAATCTCAAAGTGATGCAATATGTGTGTTGTACACTGTGTGTGTGAAACAAGTGGAAAAAGATGATGGAGGTTTATATCTAATCAAATATAGATTGCACAATGGTTTAAATGATGCAAATAATCTAAGAGAACTATATAAGGAGACTGTTGCCTATCAACAATTATACTTATGTAAAAAGTGAGTAAAATTCCTTAGCTGATGATGTCTGGCAGGTGGGGTCCCGTGGTGGTGTGTGGTTAAGGAGTTTTACCATAATTTTACTAAAAAAAAAAATTAAAATCTTATCACCCTGCTTCGTAATATCATACTGTCATGTTTAACACCACCACTACCTTTGAGAACACCTGCAAAGAGTTGTAGTCTAATTTCAGTTGGTACAGAACTGAGTACTTTCACATTTTAAAGTCATACATGGTTGTTTTCATCACCACAATCATCTCCTCACACACACACACACACACACTACATATTTGTGCTACATTATGCTGAACACTTTCATAGCAGTGTATTAATGGGTAAAGCTAGGACACCTTTTTGAAGCCACAATTATAGTGAAATCTGAATACGATAAAACGTAGAGTAGACAGCTTCTTGACCACAAACAGGAAAGGAAACTTTTATTATGGGTGACCAGATGCTTTAGAGTAAGGTCATCAGTACCAGGTGTGTAGCTGGCAATTTCAAATGCAAGAGTCTGCAATCATTTGTGAGCTAATTTTGGGAAATAATGATTACAGAATTTATAAATTATGATAATCAAACTTGAAATGTTTCCAGACTTTTGAAGTTGCACTGCAGTAGTGACAACTACTTTCTTCAACTCTATCATTCTGCTTGTCCTCTCTCTCACCCTCCTTCTCCCATTCCTTCCTGTCATTTTTTTCTCTAAGATGGTTCTACACCTGGCGACAAGCCTAAAGTTTTCCTGCAACACTGGAAACCATTCGCAATGCTAGGTGGTAACCACATAACCAGATAATGGAGTGATGTGGAGCCTACTATGGTTTTCCCCCAGAGAGAGGCCCAAATGGGGCATTGCATTCTCCCCTGCACCTCACTGTCAGCCACAAGGGAACATTGGTTCACTATATGGGATGACCCTGCAAGGGACTGTTGCATGCCTGTGGTTGATGGGTCTGCTTGGCCTGACAGACTAGGGTTAACAACAACCAGTCCCTTAATTCACAATTCTATTAAACAAAATGTCAAAAAATTCCCCCCCCCCAATCCTTCCCAAGGATGAGGATGAATACAGGAATCTCCTTAGTTACTAATCACATTAACACACTTCATAGGCACTGGAAAGGGGTACCTTCATGAGTCTCCTTAGCTATTAGTCATATCTCCCTATCTTCCCAAAGAATAATGGTGGACTACAGGTGAGGGGCAAATTCAGCCTGCAGACCACCATGTTCATGCTCAGATCAGCTGGGGAGAAAATAATTCAGCACTTCATGACTAGCATGTAAACAAGCCTGGAGACGATGAGTGAACTACCTGGATAATAATTATAAAATATATATACAGTATATATATATATATATATAGGTAAAAAAGGATTTTCTGTACATACGACTATAGTTTTTTCACTAACTTTCCACAGCACTTCTCTGTGACTAGCACATAAATGAGAACTTTCTGTACACGCAATTACAGTTCTTTCACTTTAACTTGGCCAAAAATATATCCTGTAGCAACTTACTTCACTTAGTTCAGTAGAAAAAAGACAGCAATGGCTCTGCATCCTTTCCACAGCACTTCTTTGTGACTAGCAACACTAATTTTAATCCAATATAACTAAGCACTTAAGATTCAGAGATGGTAATTTCAGGCCAAAGTTAAACCTTGCCACAGCACTTCATGACAAGAATGGTAATATCAGACCAAGTTAAAGCGAAAAGAGAGATGCAACACATTACCAATTTTCTTGGAACATACGGTATTTTCCTCTACACTGATGGGTTGATATGGCTATCCTGAAATGATCTTCAACCTTCTTGTTACTTACCTCCTGTAAACATAGAAAGACATTAGCTGGTTTGTTTTCATCTGATGGAAACTAAACCACTCCCAAAACTTAAATACTAAGCTATGGTTGCTGAGGCACCAGGCACCTAAACAGCAGATCACCAGACACCCAAACCCACTGGACCACTAAGCACCTCAACCCACTGGAC
This sequence comes from Birgus latro, assembly GCA_018397915.1. Classification (NCBI taxonomy): domain Eukaryota; kingdom Metazoa; phylum Arthropoda; class Malacostraca; order Decapoda; family Coenobitidae; genus Birgus; species Birgus latro. The sequence continues at coordinate 5,392 of JAGKTI010029522.1, read as the reverse complement.
CACAAGGCACCCAAACCCTATGGGTCACCAGGCACCCAAACTCTGGACCACCAGGCACCTCAACACTAGATCACTATACACTCAAACCCACTGGGCTGCCAGGTACCTAAACACACTACCTTAATCTAAACACACACACACACACACACCTAATGTTTTCAAGCACTGTTAACTGGATCATCTAAAGATCAAAAGTTTAATTCCATACCTAAATAAGAAGAGACTATCAGCACAGACCTGCAGCAAAACTACTGCAGCCAATTTTTGAAAGTTTCTTTGAAACAATGTGAAACTGTTATGCTGTACCAAAATGCCCCATTATAGCCAAAATTGAAAATTGCTACATAATCATCTGATGCAACAGCTGGCATGCCAAATGAACTCAAATTTTTCATGCTGAGCAACTTTGTATTTCGTACAGAAGATGCTAAAATACTACCTTATAGATGGAACTGACAATCGCTTAATAGTCAGCTGATGTGTCAGTTGACAACATCTGACAGGTTAAAATCAAAATTTCAGGATGAAAAACTATTTCATAAGAAAATCTCTCAGACCTCTCCTAGAGCAGATGTTTATACTTTCTTTGGTGAGGGGAAAAAAGCCAGGTGTACCACTCATACACCTGTATGCTTTGCCACAGGAGAAAAGACCTAATATTCCAAAGCACATCTAATGACCACCTTAACCCACTAGACCACCAGGCTTCTACAGTAAATAATACAGTAGCAAACACATCCACTAAAATTCCAACCATCAGCCAATGGGAGCACCTAACCCACTAAACGACGGCGACTACAACAAAGACAATGATGATGGCCAAATTTTTAAGGAAGGCAAAAACTGTAAACATTGCTAATACTGTACACCTAAAGATAATCCACCATACTCCTTGTGCTTTATATCTGTCTATCCATCTATCTATTTATATTTAAGTAATCCTTGAAAGTACTGAACAAAAAAAAAAAAAAAAAAAGGCCAAACAAGAACTGAATAAAGTCAAAATCCAATAATTGAAAGATGCCACAACACTGCATTTAAAAGACTGTCACTGGCAGATGGAAAACCAGTCACAAGCAGAAAGTCACAGGCAAAGGGAAAACCAGTCACAGGCAGAAGCAAAAACAGTCACAGGCAGAAGCAAAAAAAGTCACAGGCAGAAGGAAGAAAACAGCCACAGGCTGAAGGAGGGATAGTCACAGGCAGAAGAAAGGTAACAGTCACAGGCAGAAGAAAGGTAACAGTCACAGGCAGAAGGAAGGAAGCAATCACAGGCAGAAGGAAACAGTCTATCCATCTATAACCAGATGCCATGATCCCATTAAGGGGTGTCCATTTGTCTTTGAGTTAGTTGTTTTACAGGAAGGGGCACTAAAACTCTGCCACCCTACTTGCTGACGCATAGGGAACAGGCGTGAGTTGGTTATTTGTTTACCATCCAGCATTGTAAATAGTTTACTGGGTTACAGGAAACCATTAGGCTTGTCACCACAGGGATTAGTGAAAACTAAGGCATACTTCTAATTCCTAAACTCCCCTAGCACCTCTAGCTTAGTGATTTATTTTTTATTTTATTCTTGCTACCAACAGGCAATTTTATGACAGGAAGGACCTATGGCTCTGATGGGCTTGTATTCTTGAAACAGCTCCCTAGTACCTTTTCCCCTTTTTTTTTTTTTTGGGGGGGGGAGTATTCTTGCTACGACCAGGCATTTTACAACTCAGAATCTATGGCTCTGATGGGGTTAATGAAAGATTATCTTCCAGTTCAAATGATGCAATAGAATCATCTGAAATTATCAATAAAATTTAAACCATCTGCATAAAGAAATTAGAGATACTAATGGAACTTAATATAGCACAGAAGACAAGGTTTTACTGTGTTATCAACAATGCTGTCCTTTATAAATGCTTATGCAAGGGTCTCCAGCTGACTTTGGTTTAACCCATTGAACCCTCATTTTAATTCATTCCTGCCAACCCCAAATAATTTTATCCAGCTTGGGGGATATTTTCATTAATGAAGGGATAGTAATGGCTACCCCAAGTCTATAAAGCTTACTAAAACTGCCTGGAAAAGTTGAGAATGAAATATAAGGCAGAAGGGGTGACAATGATCATTTCCAGGGATATGGTTGTTAGTACTGCCAATTTAACTGCTACACACCTACTGCAGAAAATTTCATCCATCATCATCCAATCCTATGTTGCCCCATGAGGAGCATAGGAGCCCAAGGCTAGGCAAGTTGGTCATGACATTAAAGATGAGAGTGACCAGCCTCACTCATCCCTGAGTGGCATTACATGAGCAATAAACCCCAACCACCCCTTGGATATAAACCTGCACCAGCTCAATCTGCTTGGAGTGCCTTAATTACCCATTGAAACCAACAGGTGCCATAATTTGCTTATATGGTTACCATCCAGCATAGTAAATGGTTTCCTGGTGTACAGGAAACCATTTGGCTTGTCACTCAGTGTAGAGTCACCCACAGGCAGGAGGAGGAGAAAAGAATGAAGGAATGAAAGACAGGAGGAGGAGTGTAAAGTCACCTGGAGGCAGAAGGAAGAGGAAAGAATGAAGGAAAGAAAGACAGAAGGAGGAGTGTAAAGTCACCTGTAGGCAGAAGGAAGAGGAAAGAATAAAGGAAAGAAAGACAGAAGCGGAAGGATGGAAGAGACGAAAGGGCAGACACTCAAAGCAGCACTACATTGAGTGGAGAAAATTCCACTTGGTAAAAGTGAGTTTTTAACAATATTCTGCAATATTCCAGCAGCTTTAGCTTCATCAGCTATTTAAGTACAAGTTTTAGTGCCTTTTGACTTACACCTTTCAAGGCAAGTTTTGCAACCAACTGGCAATATGTAAATGCTAGTACCATGGAAAGATTGGAAGAAAACTATACCAGTTGATGTATGGTACACTCCACTTGGCCCATCAATGATTATTTCAACAGACTGGCATCTAAGTGATTAAGAATAACAGTTTTAAAGGTACTCACCCTTTTAGTATCCAGCTGAGTTAATCCCCTATATCAAAGGTGGTACTGGTGGTGGTAACAGTAATAGCAGGGGTGGCCTCATCTACTATCAAGCTGCCCCATGCCTCCAGCTGCAATAAGTGCAAATATGCTGTAAAACTCATTAATTCTTCATCTACAATAACAATGCTACCTCAACACAGTTACATCATGTATTATGCTGAAGGACTTAAATGATGCCTAAATCTAATCCATCTACCTTGAGGAGTGTATCTGTTAATATTCTGTGCCTATCCCTCAAAAGGAGGATGGCGGACTACAGAAGCGTAATTTCAACCTATCTCTCAGATTCATGAGCAGATAAGCATAAACCCACAACTGAGTTAAGGGCTCTAGTAAATAAGTTTCTCAGAGTAAATTAACACCCAAATTTGACTAGTAACCAATGCATCCATTCCTATACAGTATACAGTAATGCTATTCAATATTCAAGCTAAGCTAATGCAAACAGTAGGTGAACTATCTTAGGACAATCTTTATTTTCCTTCAACCCGATCTTTTCTACCTAATGATGGAGTGAGGCAGGGTGCACAGAACAACGACAGTGAAAAACACAACAGAGGAAGTACTTTAATTTATATCCTCTTCACCCACCTAATGGCTCAGAAAAATAACTAATCATTATTACCTTCATTTCTTCATTTGCAAAAACTCCAAGATGCTTGCATACATCAGCCTAGATCACCTAGTGGCAGTTCTCCATGCTGCTTGATCTCTAGCACCTTCTCTATTCAGTTCCTTATCCCTCATGTCACACTGACTTCATCCCAGGTCTTTTACTGTCTGCCGCAAAAACCTCTAGCCTCAAGTGTTCATACCTCTCACCCTGTGCACCTTGCTGTCATCCTCCATCCTCTCCACATTCCCAAACCATTTCAATCTACCTTTCCTTTCACCTTTACCCTTAGCCTTATGTCTCGTACCCTCTGTACCCAGTAGTCATCCTCCATCCTCTCCACATCCCAAAGCATCTCAAACCACCCCTTCCTTTCAATTCTATCCTCAGCTTTCACACCTCTCACCTTGTGCACCCAGCTGTCATCCTCCATCCTCTCCACATCCCCAAACCATCTCAATCTACCCCTGCTCATCACAACACCAATACACTCCAGTCCCATCTTTCCTACCAGACCATCGCAATCCATCCCTCTACCCTCAATGTTAACACCTCTCACCCTCTGCACACATCCTCCATCCTCTCCATATGCCCAGTGATATGGACCACATTAAATTTCTATGACTGCACCTAAACAGACATCATACTTTACCTCTGCCTTGCCCGCACTGGATTAAACTTTGATCTCAAGGTTTCAGTCAACTGTTCTCCAATATTTTTTGCCTAGTCTACTGTATATTCTGTTAATTTCCTCTAACATCAGTAAATGAAAGACGTAAGATTATCAATTTGCTACAAAAGTGCTATGGTAAATGCATAGTCAAGGCAATGTCATTTTGGCACTGAGCTATATTACACTAAAAAGGGCAAAAATCACCACCAATTTAAGGCTAAAAAAGTGTTCCTACAGCTCACCTCACTTTCTTAACTGTGAAAAAAAACTTACAAGAAAATTCTTACTTCTCAGCCTTACCTGATGGAACTGGCCATTCTCAACTTTAGTACATAAGTGACTACATAAAATTTCATTGACTAAAGTTATAAAGGTAGGAGAGTCTCCTTGGTTACTACAATTTTTTCACCGGACAGAACCAGCTCCCACATCAATACTGTGTGGCTGTTTGAAATTCAGTTGTAGCTTTATCGCCAGTCACCCTCATCCCATAGAGGGTGGCCACAAACAAAGTACCTCCACACTGCCCTGCCCTCTGTCATTTGAGTGCCTTTCCTCCAACTCACACCCACCTTTCCCATCTCCTCACTCCATCCCTCCAACTCACACACCCCTCCGCTCCCATCTCTCTCCGTTGCTCCAACTCTCACACAAACACCCTGTCCCATCTCTACTTCATTCCTCCTACTCACACACACACACACACACACGTGCACTCTGCCCCATCTCCAAATCACATACTCCCTGTCCCATCTCTCTCCACTCCCTCCAACTTAAACACCCCTCCTCTCCCATCTCCCTCCACTCCACCCTCCAATTCACATCCCCCTCTCCCATATCTAACTACACTCCATCCCTTCAATTCTCCCCCTCCCCCCTCCCATCTCTCCACTCCACTCCTCCATCTTATCCTTGGTTAATAATGTAGGCATGAGTGTCCTTGGTCAATTACACCTTCCTTAATTATATACCTACACTGACAGGAAAACAAACAGGAGAGAGACAAAGGAGAGAGAGACAAAAGAGAAAGAGACAAGAGAGAGAGAGAGAGACACGGGAGAA
>JAGKTI010029521.1:0-12637 GCA_018397915.1 Birgus latro | reverse complement strand
ATAAATTTACAGTTCGTTTTCTTGAGCTTTGTTAAAGTATAACAGCCATGTTTAATTTTCCCACTTAGCACAACTTTTGAATTAAATCACGGCTGGTACTTAGGCCAGCTTTGGCATCACTCCTTAAATCCGTTGTGCTAGCTAGAAGTTTGGCTCAGCTAAGAGCCTGTTATCTTTATTATTATCTTTTTTTTTTATTGTTGGGGGGGGAGAAGAAACTTTCTCGTAGGCCAACGGTACAATATTGCAGCCCAATAGAGCATCTAGTCTCTGCTGCGTACCGTTGAGAAAGTCTATAATTCTCGACTCCAGAGAATTGGCGAAGTGACATAGCACACTTAGCTATACATTGTATACAAATTATACAATATTTCATTATTTCTTGGAAATACTTAAATTTCCCCTGACATCTGGAGGCACGCCAGAGTAAACTCTCATTTTCCCCTGACAGAACTTACATTCTCCATATCCTCCTCATTCAGTCTCACTGTACATTCACTGACCTCACTTCTCTCGCAGACCATCATTTTACTCTTCCCTACATTCACCTTTAGATTCCGTTTCTTACACACTCTCCCAAATTCATCTAACAAGCCTTGCAGCTCCCCTTCGTCTTCACTTAACAACACAGTATCATCTGCAAACAACAGTACAGGGAGTTTCCAAACACTGCCCTCTCTCACCAGGGCCGCTGCAACATCCACTGCCCCACCTTGTATCTCTTTTATAACCCCATCAATATACAGATTGAACAACCACGGAGACATGACACATCCTTGTTTCAATCCAACCTTCAAATGGAAAAATTCACTCAGCTCACCATCCACACGCACTGCAGCCTTAGCACTCTCATACATACCTTTCACGGCCTTCAACTGCTTCCCATCTACTCCATATATTCTTAAAACTTTCCACAATCCTTGTTTATCCACCCTGTCATATGCTTTCTCTAAATCCATGAAGGCTGCATACAACTTCTTTCCCTTCTCTAGAAACTTTTCCATTAAAGAACAACCTCTTCCCTTCCTAAAACCTCCTTGTTCTTCTCCAACTAATTCTTCAGTAATTTCCCTAACTCTGTCAATAAGTATCCTACCATATACTTTTCCTATTACACTAAGAAGGCAAATGCCCCTGTGATTGCCACACACTTCTTTTCCCCTTTTCCTTTGTACAGGGGAATAATTATACCTGACTTCCAATCCTCTGGAACTCTACCTTCCTCCCAGGCTAATCTGCACACCTTCCACATCCATTCTATTACTATCTCTCCCCCATACTTCAACATTTCACCACACACTCCATCAATTCCTGGGGCTTTCCCCATTTTAACTTACTTCATTGCTGTAATGGGATGTATAAAAGCCCGCATTGCCCAAAGTCAAAGTGGGAATCCTCTCTTTGGCTCAGAGGTAACGTGCGCGCGATTCAAGCGCGAGGGCCTGAGTTCGAATCTCGGCTAGAACAGTGATTAATTTATTCAGTTTCATTTCAGTTATTACACAGGTCGGCAGCGGTATGGGATGTGAGGTAAGGGCCATGAGGGTCATATGTCGTGTTGACAGCCTTACATCCCGGTGGTGGCCTCCAATGCTACGCTACCATGTGGGAGAGCGAAACTGACCAAATTAATCACTAGGGGGAGAAAAGAGTGATGTAATGGGATGTATAAAAGCCCGCGTTGCCCAAAAGCAAAGTGGGGATCCTCTCTTTGGCTCAGAGGTAACGTGCGTGCGATTCAAGCACGAGGGCCTGAGTTCGAATCTCGGCTAGAACAGTGATTAATTTATTCAGTTTCATTTCAGTTATTACATTGCTTCCACAATTTCCATCCTACTGATCTCTTCCTCTCTTCCCACATATGTCCTTCTCCCAGCCATTCCCCAGCCACTTATACTTGCATTACTTTCATTCTCGATGTTCAACAATTCGTTAAAGTGTTCTCTCCATCTGTTTACTTTTTCTTTCTTCTCTACTAGTAATCTACCATTTTTATCTTTCACACCCCAACTAACTTCTTTAGCACCCTATCTAACTCTCTTTACCTCTTTCCAGAACATTTTCTTATAGTCCCTCCACTTCGCACTCACATTCCTTCCAAATTCCTCATGCACTCTCTTCTTACTCTCTTTCATTAATCTTTTCACCTCTCTCCTTTTCTCTACATACAACTCTCTCTTCTGTCTCTCAACTTCTTCGACGCCCCTGTTCCTCATCCACTCACTACATGCTTTCTTCTTTTGTGCCACAGCTTCTTTCACCTCTTCAGTCCACCATGCTGTTCCCTCAACCCCCTTTCGTCTTCTCACAAAATTTCCTATAACAGCAACAAGACATTCATAGAAACTGTTAACATTAAAAAAGGACCCCCTTTTGGTCCAATACCATTTCTGGACATAGCAGCAGAGTTTAGGTAACTGTACACTTGGAATGACTGATCTTTTCCTTGGGTTGTAAATAGTGGTACATAATGTAAGAGAAGTTTCTAGAGCGAAATGATCACTAAGCAAATACCTGAGTACATGAGTTTCAGCAGGGCTTGTTTCGAAGTTGAACAAAACTACATAGTCGAGCCTGTCTCCCTCAAAATGAGTAGGAACATTTTCACCTGTAAGTAAAGCGGTATCAACAGCATCAAGGAAGTTTTTCCGACGCACGCCATTGACAATGGAGGTTTTGACGCTACCCAGATCTGCATGCCTGGCATTAAGGTCTCCGAACTGTTGATTTTACTGTATCTGACACAGAGAATCGGCTTAAAACTCAGAGCAGACAGTGCGATGGGACCAGACAACCTTCAACTAGTGCGTTATATGTTGGATCCAAATAGTGAAAGAATATTGCTATTCTGGGTGCCAGCATGAAATTTGGTACACGTGTTAATATGTATATGGGGTACAAAAAATTGCCGAGACACAAGCTGTATCCTTGAATAATGTCAGTACTGCCAACTTACTTTCTTAGTTTTTGTAGACTCAAAATTTTTAAACACTGTAGTGAACATTATGTGGTTATGTAACACGCTGTGATCTGTGAGAAATAAATTCGTTGATATTAATTTCAAAAACTATTTATTTACACCACAATTATGTCAATAACTTGATATGAGAGCAGTAACAGCTATGGATTTTGTACACCTTAGATCGTTTTCAAGTTTTCACTCAAGACGGGGAAAAAAAAGCTGGCATTTCACAATAAGGCGGCTTTGTGTTCAACTCTTCAAAAATGGAGTATAACATAAGAAGTTCTAGGAACCTCATGTGTTATACCTTATTCCTGTTATATCTCATATATTGTACTTGTCGTGAGTATTTTCAGCGAAACTGTACCCGTTTTCGGCTTTTTTTTTTTCCAGAGAAATCGAAAAACTGTGCGGCTTTACTGTTGATCCTACAAAAAAAAGTTTAATAAAAAAAAAACGCTAAACACCCTTGTTCTTTTCAATATTTTGGATATTTTTCACCGTTATCGAGTTTTTCGAGAAAAACTGGTTTTATGCCGCCATTTTTCAAGATGGCGGCTGAAATATGTTAGACATCTTGTTTCTTGGCTGTTTTTTGTACCCCATATATTTGTTAACATGTGTACCAAATTTCATGCTGGTAGCCAGAATAGCAATATTCTTGTGCTATCATAACACACTATACAGAGAATATGCTGTTGCCCTGACGTATCCCTTTTACCTTCAACAAAGATCCTTGAATATTGGCCTTATTCCCAGTGTATGGAAATACATGTTAAAACTTAAAAAAAAAAAAAAAATACCGAGCCTCTGAATTACAGACCCCTCAGTCTGACCCCTGTTTCATGCAAATCCCTTGAACGAATTATAACCATAATCCTTTACAGCTTCCTTGATGCCTACCTAATTTTTAATGATGCTCAGTTTGGGTTTCGTGTTGGTAGGTCTGTAGTTGATTAGCTGTTTCTGCAAGCTCACTCTGTGATTATGACTCAGGACTCGTTGTTGATCTTATTTTGTTTGACTTCATTTTGACCGTGTCCACCACCATACTCTTATTAAGAAGCTAATTCCATTTGGTATTTCTGGCAACCATTAAAGAGGTTTACCAGCTTCATTTCCATCAGAAACATGAGCGTTAGCATCAGTGGCATCATAGTAGGGCTTTCCCAGTTATCAACGGCGTACTGTACTAGCTCACGGCTCAATTTAGGGTCCTCTATTGTTCCTTTTATTTATTAACTCCCTTAGCGCAAATCTCTCCTGGAAGTATATGGTATTTGCTGATGACTGAAAACTTTTCATTCATCACCCAACTATTTCCTCCATACTAATTTCTTATGATTTACAAAATAATATTGATAGTCTCCACAGCAGCCTCATGGGGTCTTAGTTTGCCCCAAACAAGTGCATTCATCTACGAATTAAGCGAGAACATAATACCCATAACAGTGAATTGTATTGTACCATTTGGATGGAAATGATATTCGTAAAGTCGTTTGTCATAAAGACCTCGGTGTTCTCGTTGTTTCCAAACTGAGATTTCACCATCGGCTCAGGGAAGTTGTTGCCAAAGCAAGTGGTGTTGCAAACAACCTGCTGAAATCAACCATTAGTCGCTCACCACATCCCTACTTATCTCTGATATTAGATCGAAGCTTAACTTTGCCTCCATTGTTTGAAACACTGGCTTCCTGGAGGTCTTACCTTTTACCTGATTCTGTCCAGCGCCGATAGACTATGCAGTGTGATGTACAGCATTTCTTATCTATTGTGTTAAGAAACTGTCCACATCTTAAATCTCTTCTCTACGAAACGGAGGCTTTTGAGGAGTGACTGCTCAGTAAAAAAAAAAAAAAAAAGAATCCATAACCTTTCATCTATTAAATCCCATTATTTATTCCTTTTGTCTCCTCTTGTAGGAACAACAGGCCATAAATTTAAGATCTTTGTCCCGAATGCAGAAAAAGGCGCGTAAACGATTCTTCTGTTGTCATCATAGAGCTCAGTGTCACTCATCACTGGAATGCCTTCCAGCTGACGTAGTTGAAGCTCCCTTCCTAACTCAGTTCAGGATTTAAGTTACTCAAATCCTGCATGTGCTTTTTTTTTTTTTTTTTTGTTAGTCCATAGCGCTTTCTTCCCTAGTCAAATCTTAGTCATTTTATAGCTATTGTGTAATACCTACTAATATGATCTCCCTAGCGAACTTCATGCCCAGCACACTCAACCAGTCATCCAGGTACAAATATATGCAAATCTCAGCCTTCGATCAGAAAAATATAAACAGGATAAAATGATAGCTCAGGAAGTAGGTGCAGTGATGTATGATGATGACATAATGGACATGAGAAGAGTGGGGAAATAGAAGTCAAATAATGATGCAGAGAATTCCAAGACTAAGGGAAGGCCATTAGTGGTAACCTCTCTTGAAGGAATAAAGGATAAATTGTTAAAAAATGCCTACAAATTAAAGGACTCGGAAAGTGATTATTATGAGATACTGAGGAAAGTAATTCTCTCACAAGATATGACCAGGGATGAGAGGCAAAAGGACAACGAACTTACGGAGGAAGCTAGAGAAAGGAATGCAAGTCAAAAAGAAATCGATTCGGGAAACTACTATGTGGTGAGAGGCGATCCATGGGACAGACACATGGTGCGGATAAGGAGGGGGAACCAAAAAGAGGACACAACAAGGACCAAGGTGAGGGACACAGAGGAAGGGGAAATGAAGATCGTCGTAGAGGCCAGGAGGCAAGACACCAGGGAGGGAGGAACAAGGACCACAGCCAAACAGGACGAAATGTAGAACCCGGTAGCAAAAACAGGAGAGAACCATCCAGTGGAGGTGGACAAGTTGGCAAAAGCGTAACCTCACCACATGTAAATAATGCAGATAAATTTAGTGTTCTGTTTAGCAAAGTGGATGTGCTAACACCCGACAAGCTTAGAGAATTGAAAATTAAACTACAGAAATATTTTATAAAACCATATATTATTGTTTTATGGATACGAAATGACAGAAGAACATTAGTGAGGCAGATGAGGGGAGGGGTTTGCTTGTATTTTAGAAAAGACATATCTTATTGTGAGAATTTTGGAACAGCAATGTTGTGAATATCCGTGTGTCGAGGTGAAAAATGCGACGGAGGAAGTATTAATTGCTGCAATATACAGAAGTCCCAGTAGCGACATGACAAATAATGATAAACTACTGAAATTAATGCAAGAGATAAACAACAAACTGGTGAGACACGATATAATGCTAGGGGACTTCAGTTTGCCTAATATCAATTGGGAAAACCGTATCACAACATCTGGAATAAACAGTATGGAATACAAATTTACTGAGATGGTGAGGTACTGCTTCTTGACGCAGCATATCAAGGAAATTACAAGACACAGAGGGGTAGACGAGAGGTAATGTTATCGATCTGGTATTTAGTAGTGGAGAAGAGATCGTCGAGGACTTAAAGGCAGAAAGTCCCATTGGGCGAAGTGACCATGCGTGCATAATCCTTCACCTGTAATACAGAAATTGAGGAGATGACCATGCAGTTAAAAGAAAATTTATATGTACGAAAGAGCAGATTATGAATTACTGAGGCACAAACTATATACCAACTGGAAGGAATATTTGGGTGAGGGAGTAGTACAGTAAAAGAACTGTGGAAGAGATTCAGAACTAAACCTGAGGAAGTGATAAGAGAATGCGTACCGGTAAAAGAATTCAAAAATAAATCGATGATGAGGAAGAGAACTAACGAGGATTCACTGTTAAACCAGAAGCTTTGGTCAAAAATAAAACGAAAAAAAAACGTCTTTGGGTAAGGGAACATATAAAGATGCTAATGATACAGAATACAAAGAGGTGGACATAGAATACAGAAGAGTCAATATTCAAGTAAGGTATGAAACGAGGACAGGGTTAAGAAACCGCAAACGCATTATTGCACGACATATTAAAGAGAACCCAAAGATATTTTGGAAGTACGTCCTAGAAAAGTTGATAAGAAGACAAGGATCTCTACATGAATAACGACAAAACGGCCAAGACATCAACGAACAGAGAAAAAGCAAATATACTAGCACAATATTTTAGTGATTTACAGAAGAACCAGAGGGGGAAGTTCCCAGTATTCCGGTTAAGCAAGTACAATACACCTACACCAACCGGCACTGACTTCTCGCTGCAGCCTCCACAAACCCACAACATCCACTACACTACATGGCAGCACATCCACACACACCAAGGAACATCAAAACAACACCCAACACACGATATCATACTCAAATACTATCATCTCTACCCCCCTGCCCGCCTCAGACCAGCTTCCAGAAATCACTCGCCGTTCCATTCAGTCACTCAAAGACAACACACAGCTGCATGCACGGCCACTGACATCCATCCTTCCGAATGCTATCTTCCCCGTGAAAACTGGGTCCACCTAGGCAGGCTGAGATGTGGGCATCATCCAGCCCTCTTAAGTTATCAGAAGAGGCTGGATGACTCCGTCGCTGACGCCTGTCCAGGATGTAACACAGCACCCCATACTATTAAGCACATTATGGAAGACTGCATTGCACACAATCACCTACGTTAACAACACAACAACACTCCTTGAGAGCTCTGTGGGAAAGCCCGGTCTCGGCCATGGCCTTCCTTAGGGACTCGGGGCTGTTCGGCCAGACTGCCTGGGAAACAACAACAACAACAACAACTACTACTACTGACATTGACTTCTCTATCACCAAAATAAAAATAGCTATATAAAAAAAATGAAACGGAACAAATTACCTGGACCACATGGACTACATCCAAGGATAATAAGGAGGAGCAGCTCGCAGAACCCTTACAGATATTGTTCAAGCATTCCTTCGCAAATGGTGAATTACCGTTGGACTGGAAAATAGCGAACATAACCGCTATCTTTAAGCAAGGACAGCGCTGTGTCCCCAGGAATTACAGACCAGTTAGCCTCACAAGTGTGGTTTGTAAACTGATGGAGACACTGACAAGGGAAGTACTCGTGGAGCACATGAAAGCAAATTTGCTATTCAGTAGGAAACAATTTGGATTTTTACCAGGACGCTCTATATAGTTCTTCAACTCATAAAGGTGATACATGACTGAACTCACATTAGAGGAGGAAGATGCAACGGATTTACAATACTGTGATTTTATGAAGGCCTTTGATAAAGTGCCATACAAAAGGTTGTTAGAAAAAATCAGGAGTTTCAACATTGGAGAAGAGTTTACAGTGGATAGAGGCCTTCTTAAGATCCAGAAAGCAGTATGGACGGTGGGTGTTAGCGCCGAAGTGGTGACGTGGTATGTAGGAGGACTGCTGGGCCATGATAGCAGGCTGTAAAAGCCTATGCCCAGAGTCGGACACATAAAAAAAAAAAAAATGTAATATTTAATGGCCAAAATTCCGAGGGACATGCAGTGAAAGTGGAATTCCTCAGGGGTCGGTGTTGGGACCATTTTTGTTTGTTGTATACATTAATGATCTTCCTGAAGCCCTAAAAATGGGAGTAAAATGCATCTTTTTGCTGACGATACCAAAGTGTACAGGCGGATAAGGAACCAGCAAGACATGAAGTTGCTGCAAGAGGACATTGACTGCATGAAGGAATGGGCTGAGAAATGGTTGCTGTTATTCCATCCCAAAAAAATGTAAATATATGCAAATTGGGAAATGTGATATAGGAGACGGGGGATATTGCATGAGTGAGAAAATGGGTGAAGTTAACCCTGAGAAAGATATTGGTGTGGTAATTGACAGTAAGCTAGATTTTTCAGGACACCTCGCGGAGAAGATAAATAAGGCCAATAGAATAGTGGGACTGATAAGGAGGACCTTTGTATCTCTGGACGAGGAAATAAAAGTCTCTATATGTTGCACTAGTCAGGCCTCATTTGGAGTACGGAAATCAGGTATGGGCTCCACATTTAATTAAAGATGTAGAGGCAATAGAAAATGTACAAAGACGAGCAAGCAAGTTGGTACCAACACTGAGGTACCTGAGTTATGAGGAACGGTTATAGAAATTAGGATTACCAACACTAGCGTATATAAGTATGAGGCGACACGATAGAGACATATAAGATACTGTTAGGAGTCTACGATCAGGATGTGTGTGAAGGTGTATTTGTCCTACGGTAGAATACGAGAACAAGAGGGCATCCCAAGAAAATCTTCAAGGAACGAGCAAGATTAGAAAAAACACTCATTTTGTAACAGAGGAATGAACTGCCCCAGTATGTGATAGAATCAGAATCAGTAATGAAATTTGAGATCAATTTAGACAAGGTTTGGAGTGATCAAGAGAAAGTTTAATCATAAAGCCAAAATTAAGTATAATAAAATTGTTAGTTCTGCCGCCGCCGTCATATTATAGCTGGGCCTCTTCCAGATCTACTGTGAGTTACTGTGAATGTGGTATTCAGTAAACACACCTTGACTGGCGTGTCATTATAACAAACTGGACTGCTTAATCTTAGTGAGTAATGTGCTTCTGATCTGTGGCCTATTTGGGTAAACCAGCCAACCAAGTGAAGGAGCCACGGTCAGGATGATCCATGCAGCTGCAACCTGGGCTAACCTGCATGTTTGGAAAACCTAGCACTAAGCATTCTGTATTTACAAAATTATCCCACACTCTCTGGCATATAGTTATGTCTCTTATCCACTGTCAGTAAAAATGTTGTTCCCTGCTTGGAGATTAATGGATACTCTGTTCTTTCGACTAGGCATTGAAGTAGTCACAAGATTCGTACTGAGCTCTTTTACGTTACCGTACCGCTATATGCGATCCTAGTTTATCTTTATCTTATCTCCCGTTTCCTCACGACTGGGGAAATCCAAAACTGGCGCCTCAACTTTCATTTGTACTGCCACATAGCTCAAAAATAGAGATGAGAAAGTATTATTTCAGTATTCGAGAATGGGCGATTGAGGAGGGAATAGTCACGTAACTTACAATGCTTTTTTAATGTCCCATACCTTGCAAAATATAATTTATATAACTTATCTTGGATATGAAAGCTGTTTTCTATGTACAAACTAGCCTGTGAGAAGAGTGACAAATTACCCTGCCAATGTTATTCAGATATAGTGGTTTGGATGGTCTTCTTTTATAAACAAAGATATGTGAAGTAGTATAAAGATAATTTTGCAAATATTTCTATAACTTTACTGAATGTGGATTTGTGTTCTGTAGTAATTGGAATTAGATACTTCTTTTACGATAAATTTAATCTTTTTAACTTCCGCATAAACGGTATCTTTGCCAATTTGCTGGTGGGAAATAATAAAACAATATCTCCTGCATTTGATTCTTGGCATATAACATTACTTACCTACCTTTAGTCGTCAGGAAATATATGGCGATAATGACGGTGTGGCATCTTGTTGTGAGACTTGGCATGTGACGTCAGCAGCAGACAGCTTGTGTTTTGACAGTTCCTGCAACTGTTCTAATATATGAACCACAGTCTTAGGTATGTGTCATATTGATAATCACAGTGAAAACATGAAGTCCTCATATCCGTTATGAGTAATGTTGGAGTATTGCTAGTAGGTCTATTCTTGTGTATCGGGGAAGGGTATAATGCTGCAGCTTACCATTTGGTAAGTTGCATTCGTCACGACAATGAACAGTTTATTGTAATGTTTGTGTACAATATTTTCTCAAACGTTCCTTGCCCTTTTTGAGATCTGTTGGAACCTAAGGAAAAATTTTACAGGTAGTGCAGTGCAAGTAAATAATTTTGGGTATTATTATTGTTTCCAAGATACGTAGACTAAACCGAAATGTTGGACTGTCCTGAGGCTAGCCTAAGTTACTGTTACGGTATTTTGTTATCAAACTGGTACATAATTAATGAAATATATGATATATGTTTATATGTTCTTGAATGTTTTATTTGTATGTTTATTTTGGACAAAGAGCAGGAGAGCTCCTATTAAAAAATTTTATGATGTGGATTATCTTTTATTTTTCTGTAATTATAGCACCCAGATTCTGTGGAAATAACGTTACTAAAGAGCATCAAGTTGACTTTGACATTGGCGTCCTACAGAGGGTATAAGTTGGTTGGTAGCTGAGTGCGTGTTTCACTTCAAGCAGCTGAAGACATTACCAAATCAGTTGCTATGACTCCAGTTTGTTTTTGTATCTTTCAGTTTTCAAGGTGGTAAATAGTTTCTTTCTGTTGCCATTTCTTCCCCCCTTATTGTTATCATTGTGCTCCTTATGCCTTACTGACATTTGTAATGGCAGACTTGCTAAAACCTAGTTACTTCAATCTTGGTTAGGTTAGGTAAGGCTAAATTGGTAGGTTAGGTGAGGTTAGGTAAGGCTAATTTGCTAGGTTAGGTGAGGTTAGGGAAGGCTAAATTGCAAGGTTAGGTGAGGTTAGGTAAAGCTAAATTGCTAGGTTAGGTGAGGTTAGGTAAGGCTAAATTGCTAGATTAGGTGAGGATAGGTAAGGCTAAATTGCTAGGTTAGGTAAGGCTAAATTGCTAGGTTAGGCTAGGTCAAAGTGTAAGGTTAGGAAGAGGTACTAAAATGGTGACCAGTATGTTGGAAGTATTTGTCATTACACTCAAGCAGCAGTTGTCATAGCGGAAGGAACATGGCTATAAACAATAGGGAAAGAAATTTAATGTGAAACATTCGTTTTCCACCCCAAAAATAACCCTGCCCCCAAATATGAAAGACTGTCAGAAGGAAGAACTGATTTGGTAATGTGCTTCTGTTGCATGAAGTAAAGCATATGCTTATAAGTCAGTGTGCACTAGAAGTTCATTTTTCCCCTTATCGTACCATTTAGCAGGGTCGGGTTAAATTAAGGGTAATTCACAAAGACACATAGGACCACCGTGTTTTGAATTTTTCTTCTGTTTTTGCTTTTACCTAAGCTCTTTTTCTTTGAGTCTTTTCTGGTTGCATTTTCAAGTTTCATTTTTTCTTTTAAAAGTGGTGAAAAGCATTTAAAAACCTGCATTTGTTTGCAGTGTTTAATGGTGATGAAGACGGATGGACCCTATCTTGTGGTGTGCAAATTCAGACAGACACCATCTTAAAATACCATTTTTGGATGAAATTACCCTTATTTATCTATTTGTCTCTATAACCAGATAACATAATCCTGTATGGGATGGCCGTTTGTCTTTGAATTAGTTGTTTTATGGGGAGGGACACTAATCCTCCACCAGCCCACTTGTTGACATGCAGGGAACACATATGGGTTGGTTATATGGTCACTGCCCAGAGTTATAAATGGTTTCCTGATTTACAGAAAACCATCAGGCTTGTCATTCAATGTAAAGCCACCTGAAAAGGAAAGAAGAGTAATAAAAAGTGACTGGAAAGATGAGAGAAATGAGAAGAGAGGAGGGCAGAAACAGAAAAAGAATGATAAAGGTGAAGAAAGAAGTAGGCAGTACAGCATCATGTGAGTGGATGATGGTTACCCCCACCTACCGCAGATTACCCTTATCGGTGCCTGTTTATCCAAACCTTAACTAAAGTTTTTAAAGTTAACCATATTTATCCTAACCTACTCTATTTTTGTGCTAACCTTACCAGACTTATCCTAACCTAACCAAACCTATCCCATCCCTTATGTAATCACATTTTCTTGTTTATCGATGGATCCTC
>JAGKTI010029520.1:0-12637 GCA_018397915.1 Birgus latro | reverse complement strand
AGAGAGAGAGAGAGAGAGAGAGAGAGAGAGAGAGAGAGAGAGAGTCTGCCCAACTGAATGGCCCACACACTCATTCACTCACCATTCATACCCCAAGAATCCAGATTCAATCTTTGGGGAATACACATCCACAGCGAGAAGACGTGTCTCAAACCGCCTCTCAACAAACCCTAAGTAGTTTTCAGGAATTGTCCTGTCTCCAGTCTTGTTCATAATTTTAAGTATTGCAAGTTATTATAGTCTACCAAAAATGTAAAGAACTATTGTCATTAAGTATACACGAATGTTTTTATAGGAATTTTGGGAACAGCTGTTCAGTTTAGTACTGCAACCGACCTTAAACATGGCCGACCATGTAAACACTGGGGAACTGGAATTCCCAGGATTTGACAGTGAAACAAATGTAATGGATCTGGTTAAAACATTGATTATGAGAATTAGTGGTCTAGAAAAGAAAGTGGAAGATCTAGTATCAAGAGATATGCCTGAAAAAACCGAAAATACTATACAGAGTTTGATACAGGCCAATGAGACAGCGAACCAGGAGATCGAGAATTTAAAACGAGAAAATATTGAATTACGGAGAAAACTAGAAGAAAGCAGTAACCAAACAGAGAAGGTAAGTAGTGTGTTAGAAGAGCAAAAGGCAAAGTGGGCACATGTGGAAGAAGAACAGAAAGAAGTGGTCAGTTTAAGGGAAATTATTCAGGAAAAAAGGGAAATGAACAAGAAAAAAATGGAAGAAAATGTAGTGAAAATATTGAAGAAAAAAGAGAAAATAGTGAGAGAAACAGTAGAAAGGAACAGATGTGTGATAATATTTGGAAACAGGGTGGAGGAAGAAAAAGTTAGGTCTGTGAGACTCGAGAGAGACTCAAATCAGGTGAGGCAAATATTGGACAAGATCGATCCCGAAGGAAACAAGTGGGAAAAAGAAACTGAGGAAGTAAGGAGAATAGGGCCATATAAGAAAGGGGAAGCAAGACCAATGAGAGTTAAGATGTCTTCAGAAAGTGTTGTAAATGACATACTTAAGGTGACCTGGAAACTAAGTAAAGAGGCAGGAATGGAAAATATTATAGTAAGAAAAGACTTGAATGAAGAAGAAAGAGAAGTCTTAAAATCTTTGAAGGACCAAGTAAAGAAAAAAATGACAGGAGGACAGAGGAAGAACGTAAAACTTTTTTTTGGAGAGTGATGGATATGAAGGCAAGGAAGTGGTATGTGAAGAACTAGACGTGAAGGAAACAAAGGAGATGGATATGAATATGAAAAAGAGAAGAATGAGTAAAGATAACAACAGTGCAGCAAATCTGAGCATCATGTACAGTAACGTAGATGGATTAATATCTAAGAAAGGGGAAATTGGAGACTAATTAAATGAAAATAAACCTGAAATTGTTTGCCTAGTAGAGACTAAATTGCCCCAAGATGTCGATATAAAATTATTTGGCTGGAAAAATTATAAGATTTGGAGGAAGGACAGAGAAGGCAAATTTGGGGGAGGAATAGTGATATTAACCCATAATGACCTAAGAGTAAAGAATATAGAAATTGAAAATACTAAGGCTGAACTTTTGGGAGTTGAAATAGAGGACAATTATGGAGAAAAAACGGATGTAATAGTTTTTTATATGCCCCCCAAAACTAGGGCATGGACAAAGGAAGATTACGAACAGTTAATAAGTGAATCCATTATTAGGCTAGAAATGTTAATTGAACGAAGAAATAGAATAATATTAATGGGAGATTTTAACTGTAGAGAAGTTGATTGGGAAAGTATGGATGCTGGGAACAATGAAGAATCATGGGGAAATAAATTAATGGAATTGATGATGGAAAACATGTTAACCCAGTTGATCAAAGAAAACACAAGAATTAGGGGTGTTGATGAACCATCCAGGCTTGACCTACTATTCACAAAGGACCCAAATGATGTGAGAAACATAACCTACCATTGCCCCTTTGGTAAAAGTGATCATCTGGTAATTGAGATGGACGTGGTAGGAGTGAGGGAAGGAGAAAGAGATGAAAAACACAGAGAAAATAGATACAATTATGGGAAGGCAGACTTTGCTTCCCTGAGGAACTTTTTCCAAAATGTAGAATGGAGTAAAATGAATATGATCACAAATGTTGATGAGAAATATGAGTTTTTGATAGAAGTATATAAAACAGGAGTTAGTAAGTATGTCCCAAAATTTTCTGCAGCTATGGAAAGGAAGAAAGAATGGTTTAACAACAGATGTAGGATGGCACAAGAGGCAAGAAAAAAAGCATGGAATAAAGTGAGAAGAAGGTATAGTGAAAGGGCTTGGGAGGAGTACAAGCAGGTTAGAAATGAATATGTAAGGATACGGAGAGAAGAGGAAAGGAAATACGAAAAAGATATTGTATCTAACTGTAAAAAAGAGCCGAAACTATTTTATAGGTTTGTAAATGGCAAAATGAAAGTTAAGGACAGTATAATACGACTGAGGGATGGAGATGAAACATACGAAAGAGAGGAAGACTTGTGTGAAATAATGAACAACAAGCTACAGTCAGTTTATGTATTGGAAGACGAATTTAGGGAGCCTGAAATGGAACCCAGGCTGACGAGAATGACCGAAATTACAGTTGACATGGATGAGGTGCTACAGCTGATGAAGGATTTGGATGTGAGAAAAGCAATGGGACCAGATGGTGTGGCTGGATGGATCCTGAAGGAATGTGCCGACCAGTTAGTGTGGCCAGTTTATGTCATTATCAAAACCTCGCTTGAAAATGGACAGTTACCTAAAGATTGGAAAAGAGCAAGTATTGTGCCAATCTTTAAGGGAGGAGATAGGGAGGATCCACTTAATTATAGACCTGTGTCACTTACTAGTATTGTTTGTAAAATCTGTGAGAAAGTTATTAGAAAAAGATGAATAAAGTATTTAGAAGAAAATGAAGTGATAACACCAAGACAGTTTGGTTTTAGGGAAGGAAGATCATGTATTACTAACCTACTAAGTTTCTACAGTAGGGTAACAGATGTCATACAGGAGAGAGAGGGATGGGCAGACTGTGTCTATCTGGATCTTAAGAAAGCATTTGACAGGGTACCCTATAAGAGACTATTGTGGAAGTTGAGGACATTTGGAGGGGTGCATGGGAAACTATTAAAGTGGATGGGAGATTATTTGATAGGAAGGCAGATGAGAACAGTAATAAGAGACAAGGTATCACAATGGAGAGATGTGACTAGTGGAGTACCCCAGGGCTCTGTCCTGGCCCCAGTAATGTTTCTGATATATGTAAATGATTTGCCAGAGGGTTTGAATAGTTACATGAGTATGTTTGCAGATGATGCTAAAATTATGAAACATATTAAATGTATTGATAGTTGTAAAGAACTGCAAGAGGACTTGGACAAAATACACAGCTGAAGCCAGACTTGGAAAATGGACTTTAATGCCAAGAAGTGTCATGTATTAGAAATGGGTATAAGTGAAAGAAGACCACACTGGACATATAAAATGGGCAATGAGATGATTAGTAAAAGAAAGGTTGAGAAAGACTTGGGAGTGATTATTCGGGATGACTTGTCACCAGAAAAGCATATAAACAAAATTATTGGGGGAACTTATGGATTACTGACCAACATGAGAGTGGCTTTTAATTATATGGATGAGGAAATGTTGAGGGAGTTGATAGTGACCATGATAAGACCAAGACTAGAGTATGCGGCGGTGGTATGGTCACCTCATTTGAAGAAGCATATTGATAAACTAGAAAGGGTCCAACGGATTGCAACGAAGATGATACCGTGTTTAAGGGAACTCACCTACGAGGAGAGATTGGAAAAACTGAAGTTACCAACATTGCGCGAGAGAAGGGAAAGAGGTGACTTGATCACGATATTTAGAAATGTAAGAGAATTGGAAAGGGTGGATAGAGAGGATCTTTTTGTGTTGGATGATGGAAGAACAAGAGGTCATGGCTTCAAGTTGAGGAAAAGTAGATGTCTTAATGATCTCAAAAAGTTCAGTTTCCCGAAAAGAAGCATAAGTATTTGGAATGACTTAGACGAAGAGGTGGTGCAGGCGAAAAACATTCATGTATTTAAAACTAGATTAGATGAATGTAGATATGGAGACAGGACAACACGAGCTTAGCTCAATTCCTGTATACTACAAATAGGTAAATACAAATAGGTAAATACTTCATGCTACCTATCAGCTAGAGTCAATCCACCAACTATCATTTCACTATGAAGGAACTGAGGAGCCAAACCTTTATCATACACTCCTCCATACAAAATACTGTATTTCCTATCAGTTTGATCCACTGTCAGTTCTCTAGGCTCACCACACAACATACCTCACTTTCACTCATTTACCATACCTATCCACCTTCTTCTTGGACTACCATGCCTCTAATTCACAAATGCTGTAACTCTCATACAATAACTCTCGTATACGACTTGGTAAATTGCTGATCCACAGTAGACCTTTCACATCAAAAGGCACTCTCTTCAATGATTACCTGCCACTCTTGATATCTATCCTGTGGTACAATCTCATTTCTTTTCTTCCAGACACTTTGCCTACAATATAATTCCTCGAGTTTCATTCACGTACTTAGGAATACTGTATATAAACTGTACTACGGTACCTTGATCAGTTCACTTGCACTTGCTCTCATAACGGGGTCCTTTACAAGGCACTTGCTAATGAAGTCATTGAACTCCTTGGAAAACCTGAGGAGAACAGTGTTAAAAATTAAAAAAGAAACAATGTAAAACATCATATACCACTATAATTATACACAATCATCATCATCTAAATACCATGCTCCCTCCTAGGAAACCCCCAACAGGAGATGCCCATAACAACTTTCTCTGGGTTACTTTGTCCTCACATATGAGATGCCTTATATATATTACAATGAGAAGAGTGGTGGCTGAACAGGAAGCTGTTTGCAGTGATAACGAACAGGACAGAGTTCTCAGGAACAATTTCTTGGGGGTTACTGATTGTGTTGATGGACAAGAGATCCTCCAAGACATGTGATAACACAATGGTGGGATAAGGATGTACAAGCCTCAGTTAACCTCTTGACTGTGGCTAAGGTGGCAATTGTGATGCCACTGGTGCAGCAATCCACCCAAAAATCACCAATTTTCAATTCAATATTTTTCATATTAATATACAGTATATTGGAAAAAATAAAAAATAATAATACATGCACAAGAAAGCTAAACCTTTCTACTTACCTATTAGAAATTAACCCCTAAAAAATGGGTGTCCGCATATGCTGTCCAAGGGTACTAGGGCCAAAAAGACGGGTGTCTGCATATGCGGTCATGCCCCCCCATCCCCTAAACCCACCCCCCTACCACCACACCCACACACCACTTGCCACCCACCCCCACCCTCACCCCCCCACCCTTCCCCACCACCCCACCCCCAAATCCCCACCACTTAAAGACAACACACAGCTGGATGCAAGGCCTCCTGATATCCACCCTTCTGAATCCTATCTCCCTTGTGAGGACAGGGTCCACCTGGCCAGGCTGAGATGTGGGCATCATCCAGCCCTCTTGTCAGAAGAGGCTAGATGACTCCGTCACTGACGCCTGTTCAGGATGTAACACAGCACCCCATACTATCGAGCACATTATGGAAGACTGCACTGCGCACAATCACCAATGCCAACAACACAACATACACTCCTCGTGAGCTTTGTTTTCGGGAAAGCCCGGTCTCGGCCGTGGACCTCCTCAGGGACTTAGGGCTGTTCACCCTGACTGCCTAGGGAACTACTACTACTACAACCCCCACCACCCCCCAACTCCTCCCAATACCCCCTACCACTCCTGACCCCCACCCTCCCACCATCCCTACCCTAACTTCCCCATCCCCACCCCCCCAACCACTCCCATCATCCCCCACTCCCCCTACCCCTATCCCCTACCACCCACCCCTACCCCCACCACCCCCAACACCCTGCCCTCCTCCACCCCACACCCCTACCTCCCAAACCCCCATACCCTCCCAAACCATCCCACCCTCCAACCCCCACCATCACCCCCCACCCCTCTCCCCATCCCCCCACCCCCAACCTCCACCTCACCCAAACACCCAGTCCCTATCCCTGCACCACCCCACAACCCCCCACACCTCTCCCCCACAAATCCCCCACCATATCGTACCCGTCAATTAAGCCCATCCTGAGCGTGTCAAAACATTCCGACGCCCATCTTTTAGGGGTTAAGTGAATATCGAGATGCTCCTACACTGCTGCAGAGATAAGTGAAAGCAACGTAGTTTTGGGTGTTTTTGTATGTTGCTGTTGTGTCTGTTATCCAAAACCACCCCCACAGTCAAAACCACCACCCTTCACTTCACCACAAAGCACCACTATATGCATCACTTAGGTTTGCAGTAAGGTGTATGTGTCACTTAGCACTGCAGTATCAATATACTGAACAGTGAAAACTAGTCAGTGTACGTGTCACCTAGCTCTGCAGTATCAATATACTAGTAAAAACTAGTCAGTAATAATAAATAATGCTACACTCAACAAAATTATTTACATAGCTTACACCAGACACTTTTATTTTCCAAATATTTCATTCACTTACATTTACACTTTGTTTGTTTCACTTATTTACATTATATGAGTCACTTGCCTACAAGCTGATGAGTGTGTGAAAGTCACAGTAGCAGTCTAAAGGACATAAGCCAACCTGACACTCTGGGCACCATGATGTCACTTTCCTACAAACTTGTTCATGACTGCTAGTGTTCATGCAGGCATGGCACAAAATTTGCCTATCATTTTCCTGCTTTTGTTGTTATAGGTGCCAGGTGGTGACGCTGCAAGTATCCTTCTGCACTCAACCCGTCAGGCAGAGCAGCACATCTTTGTCCTCTTTCAGATGTCTGTAGTTTCCCATACTTCCCCAGGAGATGGAACACAACATTGTATGAAAATTCATGACACTTTAGTTTCTTTTAAAAATGAAAGAGATACAAGTTGTATGCATTGAGAAGTGTGACATCAATATGATGCAGGAACAACGTGATGTACCACTGTACTGACTTCCTGACACACTCCACAGTTGCAATGTAACACTTATCAACTGAGTTCATATTCATGGTGTAATCTAACACTGCATCTGACTTCTGTATTTTCCTTCCAGTACAATGGTCTACTCTGTCACTGTCTACTGCTTTACCACAGTGTACTGTTTTCAACAAGGTGATATCTCTCTTGTCCTGCCAACCAACTGCCAAAATACTGTTTGACTTTGACAGCTGCACACTTCCTTGTCCTGCAGAAGATGCAAAATGAGGTGAGGCATGAGCTTACGATTCCTCCATACAGTGCCACAGGAACCAGTTCCATGGAGTGGAGGAATTGTGCCAAGGAAGGGCTGGTATACAAGCTGTCAATATACAGGATGTGACCTTGACCAAGGTACCTGTCCATCACCTTTTTTTACGACTGCTCCAGACACCCCAAGATGATCATTACATGGTATATCTACATCTGTAACCGTGTATACCATCATGTCCAACACATATCCTGTGGGACAGTCACACATCACAACAGCTTTATATCAAAGTGGTGCCCCTTCGATGGAATGTACTGTTTGAAGACTAGTTGACCTCTGAACAGTACAAGTGACTCATCGATGACTGTCTTTTGGAAAGGGACAAAGTGCTTTGTGTACCTCCCCTTCAGCAGCATGAAGAGGTT
This sequence comes from Birgus latro, assembly GCA_018397915.1. Lineage (NCBI taxonomy): Eukaryota > Metazoa > Arthropoda > Malacostraca > Decapoda > Coenobitidae > Birgus > Birgus latro. Next base: position 4,903 of record JAGKTI010029520.1, on the reverse strand, counting down.
GAGACTCTTCCACAGATGAACTGTGCTGGAGGGATTCCTGTTGTCTGCAAAGTGCAGGAAACGAAGTACCACCAAGAATTGGTCATGTGGCATATATTTTCCGAACACAGGTGCGGGGATTAGGGAATCATTTTTCCAATAGTCACTGAGCACTTTTGTTGTGTGGCATAACCATGATTAACGCCAAGAAAGACATCAGCTCGTTTTTCATTACATTCGCCCACCTTCTGACACGTGACCTGGGACTGAAAACGTGTTGCACAGTGACAAATTGATAATGAAAAGTTGTTTGGGTACAGATAGGATCGGTTATGTTGCCTGAAACGAATGCCTCAAAGTATGCAATCTCTGGGGCATCCGGAGAGTGTGACCATTCATCAGTAACCCCACTGTTACTGGCATCAAAGTGATGGCAGCCAGGAACAAAAAGGGCGGCGGTGGTGGTTCTCGCTTTAATGATGATGGTGTTGGCTAGGATGATGATGATACTGGTGTTAGCTGGTGCAATCGTCTTTTTGCTGATAACAAGTGTCTTCGCAAGTTGGAAGATGAGTTGTGGTTGAGTGTGGTATTGTCAGGAGGAGACAATCAAGGTCACAATAGTGGTGTGCATCATAGCAGTGTGTTCTTCCTCCACCTCACTCTTCTCACCTGCACTTGGAAGATCACGAGCCAAATCTTCATCCCCCAACACTCAACCTTTCTTCAGGGTCATCGACATCACTGAATTCAATATATTCTTTGTCACTTTCATCAGGACCAAACAGAAGCCCTGGAAACTCTGAGGATGTAACATATGTTAGGGGTGGTCGTCGTTTTGAGCGTGGTGTTGCTGCTTGCTTGGCACTTTTTTCTTTTCTTTTGGGATGTATTCAACACTCAAGTCACCTTCACTAGTAGGCGTATATTTTCATTTCCATCCCCTACAACCGTAGCACCTATGTTCTTGCCCACACCACGCGAGGTGGAAGGTTGGGGCGAACATGGTGGACCAACTCTTGATGCCATTACTTCCGGAAGCAAACTGGCCTCCTTTGTGCGAACAATGCAGACAGCAGGAAGATAAAATGATGAACTAGCAACCCCAAGTGTGAGCAGATGAATACACAAAGGCCTCATGGCAGAATACAGGGCATGACATTTGAAATAGAATTGTGGATTTTAAAAGGAATGCTGCACTCTGTTGACAGGCCCATTTAAAAGGAACATCACAGTTAAGGGGTTAAGGAGAAAAGAAGACTTTTCCTGCATTGGAAAAGTGGTGGTTACAGAGAGAAATACTTTGCAGCCAAGTGTAGAGCAAGAAAGGAGGTATACATGGTAAAATCTGAGTTTAAGAGACTTTTACTGGATAGTATAAATAGCACAGAAAGGAAGAATATGGTATTTAAAGTGGCAAATCATATGAAGAAGGAAAACAATTATATCACAAGTGAGCAGGATGTGAAGAATGATGAAGAAAATGCAGTGGTAGAGGTAGTCAGTGGGAATATTAAAGATGCCTGGAGAGAGCATTATAACTGTTTGCTGAATGAGAAGTTTCACTGGAACAGGGAAGGTTTGAAGTCAATGGACCCAGTGTTTGGTCCTTGGCTTTTGATTGATGCAGCTACTATAAGCAGGGTAATAGGCAGGATGCAGTTGGGGAAGGGGGCGGGTATGTCTGGGATGACTGCTGAAATGATGATGGCCTCAGGAGATAGAGGAGTGGGTTTAGTTACTGATATGATAAATCTGATTATATATGAGTGTGTTGTCCCAGATTAGTGGCTGATGAATGTGACTGTAAATATGTGTACTGGGAGGGATGATGCCCTGGAAGAAGGAAATTAAAGAAGCATAAAACTTTTGGAGCAGATAATCAAGACAGTCCTAAAAGGTATGATAATGGAAAGTGTGAACAGTGATGAGATCCAGTTCAGGTTTACACTACGCAAAGGGACCACTAGTGCCATATTCATTGTTTGACAGTTTCAGGAAAAATATACAGGAAAGAAAAGGGAGCTGTACTTTGTTTTTGCTAATTTGGAGAAGGCCTTTAACAGTCCCAAGGGAGGTTGTGAGATAGGCAATGAGAAAGCTTGGGATCAGAGAGTGGCTGGTTAGAAAGGCTATGGTTATACATGCAGGTGCTTGCACCAAGGCGAGGGTAAATGGAGATTTGAGCGATGAGTTTTTCATTAACGCTGGTGTGCATCAGGTGTCAGTCTTAAGCCCCTTATTACTGTCATGGTGCTTGAAGCTCTCTCATGTGATTTATACCACGGTAAGCAAGAACTGCTATCCAATGATGATTAAATAATCTTTTACATTTTTATCAAGTAAAACCACTCACGGATGAGTGAGGCTGGTCACTCTCATCTTAAATGTCAGGACCAACTTGCCTAGCCCCGGCCTCCTAAGCTCCTCATGGGCTAATGTAGGACTGGATGATGGATGGATGGATAAAATTATGTGACACAAGATGATCAATGGTGATGAAATATGGATGAAGCTTTTTATTTTTCTAAGTTACCTTTACAATGCTGTAGTGATAGGAAATACCAAACTGATACAGTCAGGTCTCATTACACAGTATGACTGCATCAAGTGAAGTTCCACAGCATAATGATTTATCGCATAGCGAGGTTGACATAACATGGGTCCAATGGGGTTTGGGAGGGTTACCTCAACTGCGAAGCCTAAAACAACCCAAAAAACCTCTGCCACACACTTGAAGTTTGTCCTATGCTGATACAAGTTGTCACCAAGGGTTCCCCCCGAAGGTGGGGGGGCAGTTGGAAAGCCTGGATGACCACTCCACACAAAACGGTATGGTATCATTTAATATCACACACTGCACTACTGTATTTGTTAAGCACTTGCACTGTTATATGGTGATAGCAATGGTGTTTGAGTGGCCATTCATGCACAAAATATAATGAAAGGCAGATGATCGTAGCCAATGTAAACACTAGGTGACCAACTTACCTCACTCAGCTGATTAGAGGCCCATTATGGGCAGGCTCTGTATGTAAGGTTGACACAATCTCCAAGTCAGATGTTTCAGTATTTTACACACAAAAAGTTATCACTTCACTTAATATCACACACTGCACTACAGTATTTGTTATGGACTTTCATTGCTATTTGGCAATTGCAATTGTGTTTCTGTGGCCTTATGTGCACAAAACGAAATGAAAGGCAGATGATAACAGGGTAAACATTGGGTGGCCATTTTGGCTTAGGCAAATGACTGGAGGCCCATCAAGGTGAAGCTGGGTATTAAGACTGACAAGATTTCCAAGTCACAAGTTTCAGTACTTCACACACAAAAAGGCAGCACTTCACTTAATAACATACACTGCACTATTTGTTAAGCATTTGTACTGTTGTCTGGCAATAGCAATGGTGTTTCAGTGGCCTTACATGCACAAAACTGAACAAAAGGTAAATGATCACAGCCAATGTAAACACTGGGCAGCCATCTTGGCTTTAGTGCATCACCATGTGTGTACAAGATTCTCAGAGGTGATCACCAAAACTATCATTCTAGTGAAATCACAACGGCTTTTTTTCATTATCCAAAAAAAGTGTACAACTTTTTAATTATCGTTTTTTTTTTATTTATCACACGAAGAACAGTCATATAACAAGACAAAACTGTATTTATCGACCACTTAATACTGCATCCAGAGTTTATTAGACTACAGTCGACCCTCTATTCTACGGATCCCGAATCAACGGATTTCAGAAGCAACGTACAATATCTGCTGGCAGAGAATAGCTCTAGACACTAGTCATTTTTTTATTTCGTTACGGGTACACTAATGATCAGAAATTTCTGCTCACTCACGATCTGTAATTTCTGCTCAGGGGTGCCCCCTCTGTACTCCTGTACTCCTAAGGAAGACAGGAGGGGGTGACGAAACGTGCTCCACACCCCGCTACCCCAGCTCCCAGCCCTCGTCATACCCCTACTCCACACAACCCCCCATTCATAATTCTTAACTAGCAGTTACATCTCAAGCTAACCCCATACTTACATTCATAGTCACATTAGTGATACAAAAAATAAACACTGCAGCAAGAAATTAATGCATTATAACGTTGACAGTAAAACAAAAATGTTGACAACTGCCATACAAGGCCTCATGCATTGGATGCTTGTGTGCATACGTGTGTGGGTGTGTATGTGTGTGTGTATGTGAGTGTGTGTGTATGTGTATGTATGTGTGTGTGTGTATGTATGTGTGTGTGAGTGTGTGTATCAGTATGTGTGTGTGTGTATATATATGTGTGTATGTATGTGTACAGTAGGCGCGGAAAGTGTTGACGCCATCTTAAAAAAAGAAAACATTCTTGTGGTTAGCAAGGAGAAACAAATAAATTAACACTCACCATTGAATTTAGTATTTACTGGCATTCCCCTTCACCTTTATTATCTTCTTAAGGTGTCTGGGGAGACTGATGGCGTAGTTTTGCAGAACAGACGGACTAAAACTGCTCCATAGCTGCAGCCTCAAGTTTAGGCAAAGATGATGTGTCCATACTACGCAGCTGCCGCTTCATGTGCGCCCATAAATTCTCGATGGGATTGATATCTGGGCTGTTTCCGGGCCAATCTCGAATAAAGGGAACCTCACAGTCTGTTAGCCACTGTTTCACTGACTTTGCAACATGTGCAGGGGCAGAATCTTGCATAAATACTCTTGCCTTGGTTTTATCAAAAGAATCACTTAAAACATCACATAAGAGCTCCAAATAATTGTTCTGGTTCACTTTTTCATTTGCAGGTTGAATTACCAACCTACCAACACCATAATATGTAAAGCAGCCCCAAGCCATGAGTGAGGCTTGATATTTAACAAACTTGGAAGTGTACTTAGGATCCAGGGGGTCACTGCCTGGTTTGCGGTACACT
>JAGKTI010029519.1:969-12637 GCA_018397915.1 Birgus latro | reverse complement strand
AAGGAGAGGAGAGCCAAAGGTGGTGGTGAACATTGAAATCTCCTAGAATGGAGATTTCAGAGAAAGGAGAAATGGATAGAATGTGTTCCATCGTAGAAGTAAGATAGTCGAAGAATTTTTGATAGTCGGTAGAATTAGGAGATAAGTAAACAGCACAGATATATTTAGTCAGAGAATGACAGGAGAGCCGAAGCCAGAGAGTAGAGAATTCAGACGAATCAAGTTCAGGAACACGAGAGCAAGATAGATCGTTGTGTACATATACACAACAGCCACCTTTGGCTTTGAAATGAGAATAGAGAAAGTAGGAGGATACAGAAAAGGATTTACTGTCAGTTGTCTCAGACAGCTGAGTCTCAGAAAGAAAGAGAAGGTGAGGTTTAGAGGAGAAGAGGTGGTGCTCAACAGAGCGAAAGTTAGAGGAAAGGCCGCGAATGTTACAGAAATGAAGGAGTGAGTCAGACAGTGATTCCAGGCAGCTCCGAGAGCCGTCACCGGGAGAGGGGCGGATGGTGGGGGCATTTATGCCCCCCCCCCCTGGGGACTCCGAGGCATGATTTATGTGCGCCATTTTTTAGAATTTTTTGAAAAGGAAGTGTAGTGTGTAGCATGTATGTAGTTTGGTGTTGCCAGTTAGAGAAACTTGTATTGGAGAGCATGCTGGTCTACTCTCTGTGTTACTGAGACACTGAAAAAGTTCAGGTCAGGAACAAGTCCTGAGGGCTGATGAAACGGGAGCTCCAGCTCTCCCTGTCATCAGCTTTCCATCCTCCTAGGGAGTACTGCCCTGCTCGACTGGTGCTACAGTCCCCTAACCTTAAAGTATTCACGTAAGTACGTGATTATTTACATAAGAACGTACTTACGTACGTACGTCAACTCACGTAAGTACGTACGTACGTGAATACTTATGTAAATACGTACATGAGAACTTACATAAGTACGTACGTGAATATGTACGTAAGTACTTAAGTACATACGTACGTGAATACGTACGTATGTACGTACTTACGTACATGAATACTTATGCAAGTATGTACATATATATGTACTCCCATAAGCACGTACATACGTGCGTATGCACATGAATGCGTTAGTACGTACATAGTGCGTAGGTAAATACGTGCATAGGTGTGTACATAAGTGCATACGTAAGCATGTGTACATACGTTCATACAGAAATACATGCGTACATAATGACGTACGTATGTGCTTAGGTACATACGTTAATACTTAAGCAAGTACGTATGTATCTACGTACTTCCTTAAGCACGTACATATGGGCGTACGTATGTACATAGATAAGTACATGAATGCGTTAGTACGTACATAAGTACGTATGTAAATACGTGCATAGGCGTGTACGTAAGTACGTATACATGAACGTATGTAAGTACATACATCGGTGCATAGGTAGGCAGTACATACATACATTCACAAATACATGCGTACGTAATTACGTACGTGGATGTGTACGTAAGTACGTACGTAGATGCAGATGTATGTACACAGGTGTGTAAGTACGTACTTAGGTACGTGTATATACTGTACTGAAGTAAATTCCCTCCATATCGCACATCTCACATTTGTTTTGGTCGGGGTCATGTCATCGATACAATGTGCCTCTATTTCCGAATCACGATCCTGTAAGGGTGGTCTGGAGGTCCCTTAGCGAAAGGGAGACGCTACGACAGAAAATGGCGGTCGACACAGTTTGTGCATGCCGGTGTAACGCCGAAAGGGAGCGGCGCGACATGTAAGGGAGGCGCCATGAACGTGCGACCGTTTGTGAATCCGGCTGGCCTCTGAGTGAACTGTTTCATATCATTTCATTCTCGCCCGCCCAGACCTCACTCTCCCCACATTCCCCACTCAGTGATTTGTGCGGCATTGAAAAATGATTGCGGTCATTTCATTCCCCTGCTCTAATTTTTAACTGTATTGTTATGAAACTGATACATGTTATAAATGAGTGAATGAATGAATGAAAAACAAATAAACAAAGGACATAAAACACCGTACTTATCGTTCAGTAATGTATTCATTTACTCACCGACATACATTCAGTACTCACACACTGTATTTTTTCACCACAAATTGTGAAAAATAAAAATAAAAATAGTGTGAGTACTGTATATGTACAGGTATATGTCAGTGAGTAAATGAATACATTACTGAACGATAAAATATGGTGCTTTATATCATTTATTTACTTGGTTTTCATTCATTAGGAAGATCATTTACTCATTTATAACATGTATCAGTTTCATAACAATACAGTTAAAAATTAGGGCAGGGGAATGAAATGACTAATCATTTTTCGATGTCGCACAAATCACTGAGTGGGGAATGTGTGGAGCGTGAGGTCTGGGCTGGCGAGAATGAAATGATAGGAAGCAGTTCACTCAGAGCGGCCAGCCATGATGAACGACTACTGTTATTCCGTATGCCATAAAAAATGTTCTAGTACAGCTAGAAGTGTCATTTTATTACTAAATGGATCACAGATAAATGGTCTACAATATTCTGTAATCATCGCCGAAATGTTTTTATGTCTGTGAGTAAATAAGCATTGAATAAGTGAACGACACAATATGGTAATTCCTTTTATTTCAGATTATTTTTTTCGTTCATTAGGAAGATCATTCAATAAACTGTTGTGAAAAATACAGCAAATTATATGGTTGTAGTCAAGCTACATCGAAAGAGTGTGAGCAGTCGATTTCACTTGGGCGGATTCCGAGTCAAAAGACTGCGAGCGGTTGGATTTCGCTCAGACGAATCCCGCGTCCAAGTGTGAGCGGTTGGATTCTTCACCGGGCCCCCGTGTATGAAAGGGTTAAGGAGGAAGTAGATGCCAAGCTAAGGCAGCTGAAGTATGAGGTAAGCATAATATGATGGAGTGCAGAGAGCTTGTAGATGACCAGTTGAAGCATATCGATGGCAATTTCAAGCATGTAGACGGCCATTTGATGATAATTTGTGAGAGAATTGAGGCTGTAGAGAAATATTGCACTGCTGAGCCTCAGGTTAGTGTACAGGGAGCATATGAAAAAAAATATATATACAACAGTGTATGGTGGATCTTGACTAATCCCAAATATCTAAAACTAGCATTACAGGATTGAATAATCATAATGCAGAAGTTTTAAGTCCTGGACTTAATTATGATGCCTCAGTTTTTAGGCCCCAAACCAGCGGAGTGCATGGCTATAATGGATTTCCAATTAAAAAGAAACCTCAGGAATTTGCTGGTAGAGTATCTTGGGAAGCTTACCATGCACAGTTTGAGTTACTAGCTGATCAGAATGGTTGGGATGATAGGCAGAGGGTAGCGCAGCCTGCTACTAGCCTTAAGGGTGCTGCAATCGAGATTCTGGACCAGATGTATGTAGGGGAGAACAATTATCAGTCCTTAGTAAAAGTACTGGAGTGCAGATATGGGGCCATGTACAAGACTGAAGATTACAGGGCAATATTCCAGACATGTGTACGGGCTTCAGTCGAATCCTTACAGCAGCCTGCTCATGCCCTAGAGAGTATGGCATACAAGGCTTACTCTGGAGCAGCACCTAACCTGTTGGCTATTCTTCTGAGAGACCAGTTCATCGATACTCTTGATAGTGCAGAGCTGAAAGTGCAAGTAAAGCAGGCACAACCAAGAAGCATGCAAAAAGCACTAGCCAGGGCTCTGTAATTTGAGTCCGATGTCAGGTCCAATATGTCCACTTTTCAGGCAGGTCACAGTGCGGGATTCAAGGCAAGAAAGGGGCAGGTATGCGAAGCGGAAAAATTTGAAAGGAAGTTGCTGGTACTGTGAAAAGCCAGGACATAGGAAAGAGGCCTGCTACAAGTGGAAGAGGAAACTGAAGACCGGAGGAGGTTGCTGGTTCTGCAGGAAGCTGGGCCACTAGAAGGACGATTGTTACAAGTGGAACCTAGCAAGAACAGAGCAGTGCAAAGAAATCTACAAGTGTAACAAAAGCATGATGGACGTGCAGTGAGGTGGGACACTTTAGTTCTGAGTGCCAAAAGAAGAATAAGGAGGATAATAAGAAGGCTGCAGGAGACCAGAAAGAAACGGAAAACTAGTGGAGGCTTGTGTTAAGGGGCAACCACCACACTCAACACCAAACTACGTGCACAGTACACACTACACTTCCTCTTCAAAAATTTCAAACAAAAAGCAATGCATCTCAATACATAGCCTCGAAGTCCCCAGGGTGGGGGGGGAGGGGGACCATAAATGCCACCATCATCCGCCCCTCACCCACCGAGCTGCCTGGAACTCTCTGTCTGACTCACTTCTTCATTTCTGTAACATTCACGACCTTTCCTCTAACTTTCGCTCCATTGAGCACCACCTCTCCTCCTCTAAATCTCACCTTCATTTCCTAACCGAGACTCAGCTGTCTGAGGCAACTGATAGCAAACCACTTTCTGTATCCTCCTACTTTCTCTATACTCATTTCCAAGCCAAAGGTGGCTGTTGTGTATAAATATATGCAACAACTTATCTTTCTCTCGTGTTCCTGAACTTAGTTCTTTCTTAATTCACTACTCTCTGGCTTCGTCATTCCTGTCATTCTCTGACTAAATATATCTGTACTGTTTACTTATCCCCTAATTCTACTGACTATGAAAATTTCTTTGACTATCTTACTTCTATGATGGAACACATTCTATCCATTTCTCCTTTCTCTGAAATCTCCATTCTAGGAAATTTCAATGTTCACCACCACCTTTGGCTCTCATCTCCTTTTGCTGATCCACCTGGTGAACAAGCCTTCATTTTTTCTATTCTTAATGACCTAGAGTAGCTTGTACTCATACAACACCCTACCCATATCCCTGACTGCCTTGGAGAGACCCTGACTGCCTTGTGGACCCTCCAAAGAAATGAAATGTAAGTAGACATAGCCGAGAAGTGTAATTCTACGGAGATGGTTACGAGCATTTTATTCGTCGATGGGATAGGCACTAAGAGAGAGTACTGGTGAGGCGTGTAGGAAATAGTGTAGGCTTTCTCTGTTCTGTTATTCACTTCGTATTTTAAGTGGGATGATGAAATAGGCAGATTTGAGTCGACGGAGTTTATTGTGAGACAGTTTCTTAAAAGAAAGTCAAGAGCCTGGCATGAAATGTATAGCCTATGGTTAGTAGCAGTTTGTGCTGGCTGCTGTCCTACTTTGCTCTCACTCTCCTACTCCCTGTTCCTCTCTCTTTGTCTAACTCTTGTTCTCTCCTGTCCTACTCTGTCTCACTCTGTATGTCTCTTTCACTGTCTCGCCTTCTTACATGGGATATCAGACTTATATCTTCCTCTAGCGTCCGGCTAAAGTGTGTGCGTACGTTTGTGCGGGTGTGTGTTTCGATCATATTTCTAGCGCATGATCAGGAGTGTTTGGCATTCATGATTCCTCTAAGCAAGGGGATGTGTTCTCTAACTGTTCCTGCAAAACTCAGACATAACTACCTGTTTTACATATTGTTTCCTATAGCTATATAGTTACATACCGTAGTTACATGTAGTATTGTGTTATAACATTTTATGCCTACATATCGCTCAGCCACGCCCACTGTCATACCAACGACATTAAACATTATAACATTAATGCATATTATATACACATTACAATCAACTTGTAACTTAATTGAAATACATAATATTGTAAAAGTTACATAATTGTATGAATATTGTATAATTGCAGTTACATCATGTTAATTCTACTGTAGTTACATCATTTTACTGCAACTATTATGCAAAAGTGACTGTAACATAACATTGTGTTAATGCATCTATTACATAAGTGTGTTTGCCATAAAACTGTAGTTACATCTTGTTCAGGCAACTGTTACATAATTGTGTTGGCCATTAACTTGTAGTTACATTTTGTTAATGCAACTGTTACATAAATGTGTTGGCCATAAAATTGTAGTTACATTTTGTTAATGCAACTGTTATATAATTGTCTTGGCCATAAAATTCTAGTTACATTTTGTTAATGCAACTGTTACATAATTGTGTTGGCCATAAAATTATAGTTACATTTTGTTAATGCAACTGTTCCATAAAACTGTAGTAACATTTTGCTAATGAAACTGTTACATAATTGTGCTGCCCATATGTTATAACACAATAATATATGTAACTAAAACGCCGACTGTGGCACTTTATAGTTGCGGATTGGTATGCCCCTCATGCAGTACTTCTTTGATTTTCCCTGGAATGATTGTTGCTTCCATGGCCAGGAGCCATCTGATTGTGCATTGCGCATTACGGAGGTTATTCTCACAGGCACGGAAACATACATTCCCTTTTCATATCCTTTGACTAATGCAAGAAAGCCTTGGTTTAATCACGCTCGTTCAAATGCTGTCCACAACAAGGAGAGGGCCTATAAAAGGTACAACAGCCAACTTGCACTTGAATCATATCTTTTTTATGTTTCTTCCCAGAATCATGCTAACTCTGTTCTTTGCTCTGCTAATTTGAGCCGTACTAAACGCTCTCAACTCTCCAACTCGAATTCTTCTCGCTCCTTCTGGTACCTTGCCAAAAACCTTTCTAAAAACTTTATCTCATCATCCTTCCCTACTCTTTTCTACTAATGGTTCTGTAGCTATTTCTTCTAGTGATAAGGCAGATCCCTTCGCTCATACTTTCTCCTCCAATTCCACCTTAGACAATTCCGGTGCTGTTCCTCCATCACTTTCCCCCACAGACATTAACCCCGTAACCGCGGATCGTCACTTTCGTGACGGTCAGGACAATGGATCATACCGCGGGGCGTCACTTGAGTGACTCTTTGTTATTTTTAATTCCCCCAGGCTTTCAGGTGGTGACTTGTATCATCTATCAGCACTGTCAATGTCCAACAATAGTCAGAGCTGCTAATGTTATCAGTACTCCCATCCATTGTTGACAATTTAACCATTTTCCCCCATTCTAGACTCCCCTTCCTAACTCCTCCTCCATTACCCTCTCGTGCCGCTCTGCGCTAAGTAAATCTTCCCCGGATTTTTCCACTGTTTCATCCATTGAAACGAGGCCTATGCCCTATTCTTATACAAAATTATATATATATATATATATAATAAGGTAATTGATAGTGCCATACACCTGGAACTGGCTAATTATCACTTGGCAACATCTAACCTGTGCTCGTTCGCTGATTTCCCCTGCTTTTTTTCCCCGTGAAATATGCCGTATGGGCTACTCCCGTAATATAAATGTATATAAGAAAGGAAGGGAGAAGCCTGAGTATTTATATTCACCTGGAACTACCTAATTTACATGCATTGTCTAGATTTCCTACGACTTATTTCTTAGCATATACATTAGCAGCTGACATTGTCAACTCTTTGCTACCAAGATACAGCCAGTTCGCTCTCGCCCTTCACGGTGAAATGACGCCCGTCCATTTCTGCCGCTTTTGCGCCTATTATAAAAGGCCCTGTGACCTCTACCCCTACTAAACATCGTATAGGTAGCAGTAAGGGACTGTAGATATGTATAAGTGTAATAAAGTATAGAAATAGTAAAGTGTGAGTGTGTACTTGAGTAAGAAATGACAGAATACCAGCGGTGAATTAGCAGGAGTGGGAGACTCGTACGCGCTCGTATTTTACATTGCTTTCACGTTTTTTTTTTTTTAGTATGGATTCTAAACTACTTGGATATCATTGAATAGTGTTTCTAGTGATAATATCTGGCAGTGGTATTCATATTACGGGAAGTCGGGAAGTGTAAAGTGGAGATTTAGTTACCCAACTTCAGAAGTCTCCACAAGTCCTAACGTAGTCGACGAGTGCTAAAAAAAAAAAACATCCCAGGAGAAAGCTGAAGGTATGTGCCATAAGCATATGTAATTATAATATTCTAGGACTAGTAACTGATTTTTGGCAAATATTTTAAAAAAGTAAGTCGGACCGCGAATATCCCCGAAGGACTGGCACTAAGCACCTCCGACAATCCCGCGGTGTAGGGGGTTAAATTTTCTTCAGCTGATGTATTTTCTGTCAACACTGGCCTCAGTACTAACAAGGCGTATGGGCCTGATGGAGTCCCTCCTGTTGTCCTCAAGAACTGTGCTTCTGTGCCTATACACTTCCTACGTAAACTCTTTCGCATTTGTCAGTCAACTTCTACCTTTAATTCTTGCTGGAAGTTTGCTATCATTCAGCCAGTCCCAAAGAAGGGTGACCATTCCCGACCCTCTAACTATTGTCCAATTGCTTTAACATCCTGTGTCTCAAAAGTTTTCGAGTCAATTCTTAATGGAAATATTTTAAAGCATCTTTCCTATCACAACCTTCTTTCTGATCGTCAGTTAGGGTTTCGTCAGGGATGCTCCACTTGCAACCTACTCACCTACCTTTCAGACTCCCGGTCATCCTCCTTTCGGGACTTTGGCGAAAGCTTTGCCATTGCACTTAATATCTCAAAGACTTTCGATCGAGTCTGGCGTAAATCTTTAATTTTCAAACTGCCCTCTTACAGTTTCCATCCTTCTGTCTGTGCAATCATCTATAGCAATTCTGGTCGTTCTATAGCCGCTGTTGCAGATGGCCATCGTTCTTCTCCTAGATCTATCAACAATGGTGTTCCTGAGGGCTCTGTCCTACCAGCAATTCTCTTCCTTTTATTCATCAATGAACTTCTGAGCTGTACAATTAACCCTATCCACTCGTACACTGATGACTCCACCCTTCACCTTTCCATTCGGTTCCTGCGACGTCCATCTCAGCAGTTACTTCAACAAACAGCGGAGTATGGCACACCTAATGTCAGACTTGGCTCGTACCTCTGACTGGGGTAAAAATACTCTTGTTTTAATGCATCAAAGACTCAGTTCTTACACATGTCAGCCCAGCAAAATCTTCCACCGGAGTACCCATTAATGTTTAATAACATCCTGCTCAATCCTGCTTCATCCTTGAACATGCTTGGGGTTTCATTCACACGGGACTTCTCTTGGAAAAAACATATTACATCTCTCGTAAAATGTGCTTCGAAGATGTGCTAAGCTGACTCCGTACCTTCTTTACCCTTGCACAGTTGTTGACCTTATACACGGGTTTTATTCGCCCTTGTGTAGAGTACAACTCTCACGTGTGGGGAGGCTCCCCACATACTGCTCTTTTCAATAGGGTGGAGTCTAAGGCTTTTTGTCTAACTCTCCTCCTGTTACTGGCTCCCTTCAACCTCTGTCTCCTCGCTGCTCTGTTGCGTCTTTTTCTCATCTCTATCGCTACTTCAATGCTCACTCCTCCTCTGAACTGTCTGCTTGCATCCCTCCTTCTCTACGACGGACGCATAGCACCCTACTAGCAACAAACTCTCATCCCTTTAATGTCCAACTCTCTAATGCAAGAGGTAACCGTTAATCTCAGTCCTTCATTTATGCAACAGGTCAACTCTGGAACTGTCTCCCTCTGTCTGTTTTTCTTGCTAGCTGTGATCTCCAGTCTTTCAAGCGCAGTGTGTCCAGGCATCTCGAAATGACCAGATCTTGAATCTGCCTCTCTTGTGTGTTTTTTTATTTTTCTTGGACGGAACAGTTTGTGGGCTCCTGGCCTTTGGTTCCTTTTTCCTAGCATAAAAAAAAAAAAAACAGCCGGCTTTTCCAAAGTAGCCCCACCACTGAGATATATGCAAGAGAACTGCAATCGACAGTGTGCGAATAGACTGAAGAATAGACGGAAAGAAGTGTTCCCTGGTAACTGATTCGGCATCAGAGAAGACTTTTGTGAGGCCTGATGTGTTATTTCATCGGTATCTGCCTGAGTCATCAGAACAATTGTGTGGTGTAACTTGGAACCACGCAGCACTGAGGGGATGCTTGGAAGTGGCAAGGCAAGATGCCACGCTTCCAATCTATGTAGCCGAGATGTAGGATCCTCGCCTTCTTGGTCTGGACTATCTGATGTACACCCACGAGCAAAAGTTAGCCGACAGTCCCAGCCAGGCATACGTTTCCAAACATAGCCCATAGAGGGCGCAGCGCTCGTCCACGAGGGTGAGGGAGAAAGGACGAGACGGGGAGGGGGCGGGAGAAGGAGGCAACAAGATGGGGGGAAGAGGGAGGCAACAAGACAGGAGAGGAAGACCTGTGGCGATGATAGATGGCACATATCGGATGTTTTATTATTATTATTATTATGAGCTAGGAATAAGAAAGAAGGACGTAATCCAGCTTTAACCCTTAGAAAACAGCTGACATCCTTTGTATGTTTTCTAATTCTAGACTTATTTTCTTGTGTGACGGAAGCACTAGTGATGTCCAGAGGCTAAAGGTTTGATAAAGTCCAGCAACCCATAAACAACGGTTTGAATTTGATCCAAACGATCAAATACGCCACAAGAAAATACCCATCGTCTAAGGGTTTAGGAAGTAGGAAATTAATCGAGTCAGGTAATGTGAAGGTAGACTGCAATGTAGAACGGAAAGGAGAGAGAGAGAGAGAGAGAGAGAGAGAGAGAGAGAGAGAGAGAGAGGCAAGAAGTAAGCAAGCGAGACACGTAAAGGGCAATGCCTAGTTTGGTGGTATCTGTGAACCATATAATTACATACTTCAGAAATGAAAGAAGCTGATAAATAGTTATGATAACTTTACAAGACATTAAACCGAAAAATTCAGATTATTTTGATGACGAAAAGGCAGGATCAGTGCTGCATTTTTACATTACTAATGTTACACACATAGACTATATACCATCTCTGTGCGACGAATGGCGTTGCCATGCTGCGAAATGATCAGCCAATCCCCTTCAGTCGGAGTGGCAGTTATACATAATGGTTATTAACAATAATATTATTGTGCCACCTTTCACCTTCCATTTTTGAAGTATATAATAATATGATTCCCAAATACTTACCACCAAACTAGGCATTGCCCTTTATGTGTTTCACCTAACTTCTTGTCTCCGCCTCCCCCCCCCCCCCNCTCTCGCCCCCTCCCCCTCCTTGCCTCTTAGTTTACGTTCTTCTACCTCCCAGTCGACCTTCACATTACCTGATATGATTAATTTCTTACTTCCTTAATCCTTACACGATGGGGATTTTCTTCTGGCGTCTTTGATCGTCTGAATCAAATTCAAACCGTTGTGTATGTATTGCTAGACTTCATGAAACCTTAAGCCTTTAGACATCAATAATGTTTCCGTCACACAAGGAATAGAAAAAAAAACAAAAGATGTCAGCCGTTTTCTAAGGACTACCGCAGGAGGGGATGCGGTGGCAGAATCTGTAGAGAGGCGGCCTGAGTCCTAGTGGACTCAGGTTCGAATCCCCGCTGAGGCAGGGAACAGTTTAAGGATTTGAATTTCACGAAAAGAAGACTTTTCTAATCTACCAGATGACCCGCCAATATTTCGTAAAATTACCCCCGCTAATACCAGTACACCAGTCCTGTATGAGACGGCCCTAGATGTATTCAATAAGGATGGTGGGTGTTAGCGCCGACGTGGTGACATGTGGAGATGTAGGAGGACTACTGGGCCCCAAAGAGGACTATTGGGACTTGGGAATAGGCCCTGAAGCCTTTGCCCAACGTCGGATACGTAAAAAATATATAATAATAATAAAACACCCGATAAGTGTCACCTACCATCACAGTCACCTACCATCACCACAGGCTCTCTTCCTCCCCTGTCTTGTTCCCT
>JAGKTI010029517.1:0-12638 GCA_018397915.1 Birgus latro | reverse complement strand
TATTTTTATTATTATTTATTGATTGTCAATGGTGAGCTCACTCTCTCCGAGGCCAACAGTATGAATAATATAGCATTCTTGAGTGATTAGTCTCCGCTGTGTACTGTTGAGAAAGTTAATGAAATTCTCGTCTTTAGACGAGACAGGGACACTGGTAGGGTGCTGTTCAAGCTGCTCTAGGTCATTAAGGATAGAAGAGATGTAGGCTTGTTCACGAGGTGGATCAATGAAAGGAGAGGAGAGCCAAAGGTGGTGGTGAACATTGAAATCTCCTAGAATGGAGATTTCAGAGAAAGAAGAACTGGATAGAATGTGTTCCATCGTAGAAGTAAGATGGTCAAAGAATTTTTGATAGTAGAATTAGGAGAATGACAGGAGAGCCGAAGCCAGAGAGTAGAGAACTCAGAAGAATCAAGTTCAGTAACTCGAGAGCAAGATAGATCGTTGTGTACATATACACAACAGCCACCTTTGTCTTTGAAATGAGAATAGAGAAAGTAGGAGGATACAGAAAAGGGGATGTGTATTTCTTCATGGCGTGGGTATGTCTCTCTCTCATTGATGGACGCTATACAGCAATAAAGCATCTTGAAATTCTTGAGGAGGAATTTCTACTTTCACTCTGTGAGTGGGACTGCCCTTTTCCCTAGGAGGATGCTGTTAGCTCATGACTAATGCCCAGTGCACACAGACCAAAAGGTCCAGAAATGGTTTGACGAACATCCACACCTGGAACTACTGGACTCACAGTGTCGGGGATGTAATAAAGATGCAGCAGTGCAGCGAAAAGATAAAAGCTAAAGGAAGCAGGTAAGAGATAGATAATTAATAAGACGAAATGCCTTTGACTGCACTTTGTTGAGAAGGGCTGTATATTTGGAGCTTCCCCACACATAAGATTTGTACTTTACACAAGGTCGAATAAAACGTCTGTATAAAGTCAACAGCTATGCAGGGGTAAAGAAGGTAGAGTCGGCTTAGCAAACCTAAAATTCTGGAAGCAGATTTTACAAAAGAAGTAATATGATCTCTCTAAGATAAATCCCAGGAGAATGAAGCGCAGGTATGCTCAGTGACAATCCACGTTGGGACTGGACATTGTTAAAAAAAGAAGATACTCATACGTAGGATTTTGACGGGCAAAAGATGTAAGAACTAAGTTTCTGATGCATTAAAAACAACAAGACTATTTTCACCCCAATCAGAGATTTGAGCCAAGTCAGACATTAGGTGTGCCATAGCCTCATCCCTTGTTTGTTGCAACTGCTGATGTGGACGCTGTGAGAAGCGAATGGGAAGGGGAAGGGTGGAGTCATTATCATATGAACGGATAGGGTTAGAAGTACACCTGAAAGCACTAATCTCTCCCCCTCCTAGTAGCTGGAGTCGTGGTCAGCGAGCGATCAGACGATCAAACACCCTGTACCCACAACCCCTACCCCAACCCCAGTGTTAACGTTGTTGGATAATGTGCAACGGTGAAAGCTGGTGTTTCCAATGTGTCATGATTGTTTTTATAGTCAATTAGAACCAGTAAGGGTAAATATATAAAGATATTTAATGAGTATTACTGTGCTGTTATCCATAACATAGGAAAGGCACGAAAATGAAAGAAGACCTACAATGTATTATGTGTCTTTGTATATATACTTACGTCCTATATTATAATGTTACAAATAAGTATAGTAAAGTGAACAGCCTCTGTTGGAAGATATGATGTCTTTTCTTATACATTCTCTCTCCCACTACCACCACCATTCTCTCTGGGTTCCTGCCTCCACCAAACGCCTCTCTTATCCTCTCGTCCTTCACTGCCATCCACTGTCAGCGTAAACAAAGTTAGTGATGAAATAAAACGTCAGATATTGATCTTCTTAATATTATCACACGCCTCTGTATTAAGCACCAATAAATCAATAACATACAATACTTCGGTAAACGTGCCAACTATTTCATCCTGTTGTAAGCTGTTAGGTGACATAAGCACTGCAAGTTGGACCTTGTGTTAGAAGGACATATGTTTTTTTTCGTTAACACAGGTTATGTGTGATTCTGGACGTCCATTTATTAACATGGCAATTTATGCCTTACATTATGAACATGTAAGGATTATGTTCCTGTCTTCATTGGACGAATGAAACGAATCAGGGATCAGTTCTGACGAACCACAAACTCTCTGCCTTAACGAAAATATTCCAGTCTCTTGTCACAACATTGACACAGTGTCATTATGTATACGATTGGCTCACATTCAGTCATATATTTAATGACATTGTGTTACTGTTGTGACAAGGGGTCGGAATATATTCGTTAAAGCAGAGTTTGTGGTTCGTTAGACCTGATCCCTGATTCGTTTGGTTAATGCAGATTGAAGGGAACATAAACCTTACAAGTTTATAATGTAAGGCTTAAATTGTCATGTTACTAAATGGACGTCCAGAACCACACATAACCTGTGTTAAAGGAAAGCAACCGTATGTCCTTGTAACACAAGGTCCACCTTGCAGTGGTTATGTCACCTAAGAGCTTACAACAGGATGAAATAGTTGGCAGGTATACCGAAGTATTGTATGTTGTTGCTTTGTTGTTGCTTAATACAGAGGTGCGTGATAATATTAAGAAGATCAATATCTGACGTATCGTTTCATCGCTATCTTTGTTTATGCTGACAGTGGATGGCAGTGAAGGACGAGAGGATAAGAGAGGTGTTTTTTGGAGGCAGGAACCCAGAGAGAAGGGTGTTGGTGGTGGGAGAGAAAATGTATGAGAAAAGACATCATATCTTTCAACAGATGCTGTTCACTTTACTATACTTTTTTGTAACATTATAATATAGGATGTAAGTATATAGACAGACACATTATACATTGTAGGTCTTCTTTCATTTTCGTACCTTTCTCATATTTTGTGGATAACAGCACAGTGATACACATTGAATGCCTTTATATACTTTCCCCTACTGGCTCTAATTGTCTATAAAAAAAATCGTGACACATTGGAAACACCAGCTTTGACCGTTCCACATCTATCCAACACCGTTTACACTGGGGTTGGGGTAGGGGTTGTGGGTGTAGGGTGTTTGATCGTCTTGTTGCTCGCTGGCCGCGACTCCGGCTACAAGGGGGGGAAGGGTTACATGTACAGCTTAGAAGGTCATTGATGAATATAAGGAAGAGTTGAGTTGGAGGCCAAGGATGAGATGGAGGGATGGAGTGGAGTGGTATATTAGAGAGGGTGTGTGTGAGCTGGAAGCAGGGCAATGAAATGGTGTTGGACGGGGTGACATGGAGGAGACTTGTTTGTGGCCACCCCTTACGGGATTAAGGCGTCTGGCAATAGATAGACGGATAGATAGATTGAGCTGGTGATAAGACAGAACCAGAGAACACCACTATATACAGCTCTAAGAGAAGAGTGGTGGCCGTCTACAACAGCAACGACCAGAAAGGAATTTAGAGATGAAGGAACAGAAGGAAAGACAGAAACCATAAGGGGGCAAATGGATATTAAAGTTTTATACCAGACTCTACTGAAAGTAATGGCAAAGCTTTCGCCAGAGTCCTGCATGGTTGCATAAATGTGAAATATATTTTCTAGGATATTGTCATTAATTCTATCATATCTATGCAAATACTTTTACAGTATATCTGTGCTGGTGAAGAGAAGGGTGAATATCCAACAAGGTAGTGTCAGATGTAAAAAAAATACACGAAAACTACCACTATCTATCTATGAAGTATGAAAGTTATACAGCAACTATGATATACTTATTGATAATAAATACATGGTAGGAATATCAGATCATTAGTTGTTCGTGTCTTAGTCAAAAACACATTGGCCTAAACGTTGTTGGTATTTAATGCTATTATACATATGTGTAGGTAAATTTATGAGTATTCTACTTTTAATCGATTTGTCTGCTGAAACTGAACTAACAAAGACGGTGAACGACAGTCAGAATTACAAGGCTGAAACTGACATGAGCGTTTTTTTTTTTTTCACGTAGTTGGGAACAAACGGAAGGTCAGAGTCGAAACCTGTCGATGGAGCGAGAGGAACAGACGAGAGAACTTGGGAGAGAACTTGGTGGACAACTGAAAATCTCCAGTTTACGAAGACTAGATGTAGCCGGTGGTCGAGTCGGTAGAGAGGTGGTCTCCTGTTCCATAGGACGCGAGTACGAATCCCAGCTGGGGCAGGGAAGAGCATGCGAGTAAAAAAAAAAAAAAACAGACTTCCCTGATCTGCCATGAAACCGACGAGCATGCCGCGAGAACACCCTGACAAGTACTAATACACCAGTGCTTTATAAGACAGTCCTAGAATGGATGATGGGTGTTAGTACTGCAGTAGTGACATGTGGAGGTGTATGGTTTACATGATGTCAAAGAATTGAATGTTAAATACCAATAGTGACACTCTGTTCAACTGATATTGCCTGACTTCATCCAATATGAAAGAAGTAAATGGAAATTCAGCTAATAAATATAAATATGTATATACTCATTCTCACAACAATGGTAGCATTCAGTAATACAAGTGCTCAGTAATCCAAATATGCAAGTCAGCACAACAACCACATTCACATAACAATTCACTCCGGTTTTGTCAGTGGCAACCTGTTCACACCAACACAGTAAATTACACAGCTATCCTTCGGGCAAGTGGTACTGCTGACCAGGAATGAGAATGTTTGATATCCATGTCACGAATCAGTGAGACTATGTATTTATACGAATTTGTGATATTGTATTAGTATTATATTGGGAACGCTTGAACAATTTTGATACCCCATAGAATTTCACTCAGTTATCCGCTCGCTTTTGCACTCACATTTGAAATGTGTTTTCATAACATTCGTCATTGCTTCGTAAGTGACTGTCTTTTTGTATAGACAGTGCATTTCACTGAGCGATATTTTTGTGTAATTGTCGTTCCCATGCCTTGCCTCTCTGACCGTTGAGTTAAGCCACGCCCATATCTCACACCCCTGTGCCAGGGAATGTGAACATTAGTTGGTCAGCATCGGACAGCCACTGGAGTAAGGTGTCATCGTGCACAGTGTCAGGGGGAAAATGAAAATGTGTCAATGAACACTAGGAATAACTATCGAGTCGATTATCACGAGAGAATCGACTCACGAAATCAAAGAGACGATTTCACTTTTATGCTGGCTTACTTCGCCAATTCTCTGGAGTCGAGAATTTATAGATTTTCTCAACAGTACATAGTAGAGACTAAACGCTCAAGAGGGCTGTATTACTGTACTGTTGGCCTCTGAGAAAGTTAGTTCACCCCTTAACATTCAAAAAATAATAATAATAAATAATAATAACAATAAACAGGATCTTGGCTGAGCCAAACTCCTAGCTGGCACAACGGATTTAAGAATTAATACCAAGAGCTAGCCTAAGTACAAGTCGTGATTAATATAAGGAGTTGTGCTAACTTAGAGTAGTAAAAGTGTACTAAATATGTGGGGAAATCAAACACGACTGTTACATTTAACAAAGCTCAAGAAAACGAACTGTAAATTTATTAATTACAAGAATATAAATTTACGTTACATGAATCTATTCAAAATCAAAGAAAGGGAAATGCAATCACTCAAGCACTCAGACAAATAGCTAAATAAAGCACTGAGCTAAATAACCAAAAACCTTAACCCTAGGAAAAACAAAAGAAATACTAATCAGTAGTGATGAGACCGTCGCTACTATAGTCGATCACCAAGTTGGTGGGAGCTTTGGGAAAACGCCAATACTGCAGGATATTCCGAGATCACTAGAAGAAATCTATCCGCGTTGGGTACAGCACTCCGCGCTCTGTGACTATCCATTGACGACTGACTGTGTTTGAGTGTCCAACGTAAGTGACGTGTGAAAGAGGCGTGGCCAATTAACGGCCAGGTAGGCAAGTGCAAAGAAATGACAATTCTAAAATTATCGCTCAGAGGAATTCACTGTCTGTACATAAAGAAAATCACTCGCGAAAGAATGACGAAAGAATTAAAAATTTGATGCAAATATAAGTACACGAGTGGACGGTTAAGAGAATGGCGAATTCTCACGGATTTCAGAACTATTCATCGTTCCTACAAATCACTCGATGTAACGATTTACGATACATAAATTCACAATGTAGAAAATTAGTGACACACAGTGCAAAGCAGGACCCTCATCACTGGGGCGACGAAGTCTCTAGCAGTCAGCGATTCCCGCATCTCCCCCCCGAGTTGGTGATCGGCAGTAGTGGACGTGAGCAGCAAGTTGCAGTGCCTTGAGCAGCAGATGCTCAGGGTGGTAGTATTAAACTACCTCTTCGCACGAGGCACCTTTTCGTTGCTCCAGCCGTAGTTTTAAAGTGAAGAAGTTCCTCGTACGGTGTGCGAAGAGGTCTCTCGGGGTTAAAAGTGCTGGAATATGAGGCAGGAGCATCACCCGCCTCTTCCCGAATATCTTCGTATCTTTTTTTTATACGGATACCATTTTCATGTAAGTAGTTAGTACCTTAACATTCACAAAATGCATTTGCAGTTTTTTAAAATGTTTATCATTTCTTTTGTGTGATACCATCTTTATTTATAGAGTTTTAGGAGACTTGTGTTATACGTTTATGATCAAATTGCTGCTACATGCACTTGACTTCTACCATTCCCAGGTTACCTGGGTCTCACACTGTGGTGATCCAGGCAACTTCACTGCTTATTTCCGAGAGCGCTTTATCTAACAGACTTGTACACCATTCCACTTTTCATTACTGTCCTCAGAGAGGCAAGCACGTGGTATAATTTAAGGCCGTGGTTAATTACTGCCATCGCCACTAAATTCTAGCTGTCGTAATCCTAATCACCTCCTTTCTACGGTAGCCATAACTTAACCTAAATAACCTACCCTAACATATTTCTTACACAGTTGAAAAATCAAATATAACTGCTAAATTCTAGCAACTTTAACTGAACTGTAGCAGTATTAACCTAACCTAACCTAAACTGACCTGACCTAACCTAACTTATTTCTAACCTAACTGAACCACCAAACAAAACCACTAAATTCTAGCTGCAGTAATCTTAACCACCATTGGGCCCCTCTCAAGTATTAAAGTATCAAGTGTGAGTAAACATAAAACAAATAACGGCAAACTTGCGCTCCTCCGGCGTACCAGTCTCATGCTTTCTCTCCCAGAGAGCACTGCCGCAGCATACCAACCCTTCCGTAGTCTCCTTCCTCAAAGAGGCTTCTCGGCCAGGGTTTAAAGGTACCAAACTGGGAAGGGCCTCTTCACAAAGTTGCTTCGCGAGAAGGGGAAGAGGTCGTTTAATACTACCAGCCTCAATCTCTTCGCAGCACGGCCAGTTTCCTCCCCTGACCAGTATTTTCGCTCTTTGTTTTTCCTAGGATTAAGATTACTTAGCCATTGGTTTGATTGCATGAGTGAGAGTATTCCCTTGCTTGAGAACCTTGTAAAGTACATTTATTTTGCTGCAATTAATAAATGTACAGTTCTTTCCTTTGAGGTCAGTTAAATGTAACAGTCTTGTTTGATTTCACCACATTGTGCTAACTTCAGTTGCTTCTCCAAGTTTGCACAAGTTTCCTGTATTAGTCATGACTAATATTTAGGCCAGTACTTTGGTATTAATTCTTAAATCCGTTGTGCCAACTAGGAGTTAGCACCAGCAAGAACCTTACCATTATTTTTATTATTATTTATTGATTGTCAATGGTGAGCTCACTCTCTCTGAGGCCAACAGTATGAATAATATAGCATTCTTGAGTGATTAGTCTCCGCTGTGTACTGTTGAGAAAGTTAATGAAATTCTCGTCTTTAGAGATTCTGCGAAGTAAGCCAGCATAAAAGTAAAATTTGCTGCTTGATTTCGCAAATCGATTGTTTTGTGTTAACTGACTATTCATTCGCACTCTATGCATTATTTCCATTCTCCCCATGACATCTTGCGACGTCATCAGGATATGAACTCCTAGTCTTGAAGTTATTAACGAAATAACCACACTCACTCATAGCTAGGTATTAGTTACCCTTATCCCGCTGAGTCCCAACGACGTATGATGCACTTCGCTACTTTTTCCCGTGGACAAACCCAACGACGTGCATCGTACATCACTCAACTGCAAGGTCCATTGTGTGCACATTTTCAACATTCACCAGTGATTTATGGTAGGCATATGTGGGAGACCTTCCTCTACCTGGTGTCAAACGGGGATACTGCCTAGCCCCACCTAACCCCCCTTCCCTTCCTCCCCCCCCACACTGGGCAATTCACCTGTTAGCTGTAACCTGGCCAGTAAAGGTGTGTTGCCCCACGGTCTCTTCAATGACGAAATTCATGGTGAAAGTGATTCTTGAGGTGGAGGACATAGAAACAAAGAAGCTAGAGGTAGAAACAAACAGAAGCGATGAGGCGGTAATGTCGTAAAGGAAGGTGCCATATACTGGGATTTTGGGTGAGTGAACAATGCTTATAAACGCCTATATTATTGTGTGAAAAGCAATATAGACTTGTATTACACGTAAATTCTTACCAAATGAATGAAATAAATACGTAGTTTAAAGTGGCTTAATTAGTTAACCATTCCATAGTTCGTTTTCTTTAGCCAGGTACCCTGAGAAAGAAGGAAAACGTAAGGTTGAGTGACACCTGTATCAACAGTTCTATCCTGAGGATCACGATTTCTCTATGAATTTTCGATGTTTCTCACCAAAAGCGAAGGTTTCAGCAAAAAAACAAAAAGTCGAAAATTGGTTAGGATCTGGGGGTAGGCTGGGTAAAAAAACAATCGGGACAGGAAGGGTTAAAGCTTATAGGCACTGCTTTACTGGTGGTTATTCATTTTGTTTCATTAATTTTATGTAAGTTTTCCCAGCAAGTTGCAATTTTTTAGTTCTCCTTCTTTACCATTGTAACTAAACTTGTCACCACCAGACTGCGTATATTCTTTATTTTTGAGTATTAGAATTCGACTGCAGAACAGCAACCAGTATATCAGTCTTTAGTTCACTCAGTCTCAGTCTGAGTTACCATCATGGCAACCAGTATATATGTACAGGAAGTCAAGGATATGGGGCTTAACAATCCCCAGCAAATTAAAGACTATGTGCTCTCATGGTACAATTATGAACAGCAACATGAGAATGACGCCCAAGAAGAGCGTAAAATTCAGCACGATGAATGTGAGAGAGAATGTGAACATGAGCGTGCTGAGCGCGAGGCAGGTGAGAAACATGAGCTTGAGGTGTTGAAGCTCAAGCGAGACTCCTTGGCTTCGGGCACAATGGGTGCACCCAACCCGAGCTCCATGAGTGCTCTCCCAGCACCTGTTCTGGCAACCCCACACTTTAAACTTCCTTCGTACAAGGAAGGCAAGCGAATTGAGCCGTTCATAGCTCATTTCGAGGACATAGCACAGCTGTACGAGCTCATTTCGAGGACATAGCACAGCTGTACGAGCTGGATGAGGCAGCTAAGCGGCTACAGTTTCTTAGCTTGTTTGAGGGCCCTGCCCTCGATATACTCCACAGAATTCACTGAGACAATCTCACGTATGAGATGATGAAGGCTGCACTCATCAAAGTGTACTGTCTCACGACTGCTGACGCCAGGAGTCACTTCATGAGGGTGCGTTTCCAGGAAAAGGAGACAGCTGTTCAGTTCCTCAACCATCTCACTGCGTACTTAGACGAGTGGATGGAGAAAGAGGAGACGCCTCGCACGTGAGAGGGGATAACTGAGCTTTTGCTGCATACTTAGCTGCAAAAGATGTGGCCTACTGAGTTTATGGCTCAACTCAAGATTTGCAAAGTAAAGGATGCTTACAGTAACAAACTCGTAAGCAACAGTCCTAGAACAGGAAAGATACTGCCAAGTCTGGGAAGCAATCTCAGACTGAACCCCAGCATCAAGTCGGTTCTCAGAATAATGGTCATGGTCCTAACAAACCGCAGATGAAGGACCAGGGGCAGAATACGCAGAAGCCCGATTGGAAGACGTACAAGCAGTACCCTAACCAGCAACAGTATTCCAAGCAGCAGCAGAACAAAGACAAACCACATAATCCTCAGTCAGGACAATCATCTTTAGTGTTTCTCAGGCAGGAGGCAAATGCTGCATTAATACCCCAACAGCCAGCACAAGTACTTCCCCACAGATCAACAGTCCCCCTCAAATAGTGAACCATCCTCCACAGGTGGTTAATGCTCCAGCTCCTCAGATGGTGAGCACAACCCCACAGGTATCTTGTTCTCAGGGTGTCACTTCGTTCGTTCCGCAGTCCCATCAATGACTGGCTGCCACCTCCTCAGACCCGTCCATTGGCAACAGTTCCTTTCTTGTCCAGCCATGGTTTGTGGGTGTTTCCGTGAATGTTCTGAGAGACAATGGTTCCTCAGGTTGCTCCATCACGCAGAGTCTAGTTCGGCCTGAGGAGTACACAGGTAGGCAGACACAAGTTAGACTTATTCATGGATCAGTGAGATTGTTCCCTGAGGCACGTATCCAAGTGGCATCTCCTGTTTACACTGGTTCGACAGTTGCAGTTGTCATGCCAGAACCTTTGTTTGACCTTATCATAGGTAACATACCAGGCGTCAAAAATAGTTGCGCCATAGACGTTGCTACTCAGACTCTAGCTGCTGCAGTAACACGAGCCATGGCCAAGGCTCCTAACATTTCACCCCGTTGACAATCGCAACGCCACAAGATCTGATTCAGTCAACATGTTGTCCAAGAACAACAGTCTGACCCGACACTTGCCACAGTGAGAAGGAAACTTGAGGGTAATGTGATTAGGTACTCGCATGGTGGTCAAGCCAGGTTCCTTCGTAAGTGAGGACGGCTGTACCATGAGTCACAAACACCCATGGGCGAGGTTCATCTGCAGTTTGTTGTTCCTGCGAAGTATCACCGAGTAGTGTTTGAAGTGGGTCATTATTCAGTGATGGGAGGTCACATGGGCCAAAAGAAAACATCTGACTACATCCATGCTGACTTTTTCTGGCCAGGAATGGGACAGGAAATAACTGGGCAAGTGCGCTCCTGTGAAGTGTGTCAGCACACCACTGACTGCGGATGTGTCCATCCCGCGCCATTGAAACCAAAGCCTATAATCTCTGAACCGTTTGAGAAAGTAGCAGTTAACATTGCTGGGCTAATTACTCCTAGGGCTAGTGATGGATCAAAGTATATCCCCACTATCGTTAATTTCAGCACATGGTGGCCTGAAGCTGTGGCCCTTAAGAATGTAGAGGCCACCACTGTTGCAAAGGCACTGATTGAGGTATTCGGCTACATAGGTATCCCCAAGGAGGTCTTAAGTGACTGGGGTTCGCAGTTCACCCCTGCAATGATGAATGAAGCATTCAGGTTGTTGTCAGTCCGAGGCTTGAGAACTACGCTCTACCTTCCCATCTGTAACTGGTTATGTGAGAGGTTCAATGGGACTTTCAAGAAGATGCTGAAGCACATGTCCGCCAAACACCCAAAGGATTGGGGGTGGTTCATTACTCCTCTTCTTTTTGCTTATCAAGAAGCCCCACAGCATTCTTTGAAATTCTCACCTTCTGAACTGGTGCATGGAAGGTCGGTCCGTGGGCCACTTCAAGTCCTTCATGATTTATGGGATGATGAAGAACCCGACCCTGAAGTCAGGACCACCATCACCTATGTCCTTGATTTAGCTGACCGCCTCCAGTCGGCAAGCGAGTTAGCTAAGGAAGAATTGATCAAGGCACACAAAGTTCAGAAAGCTTATTACGATAAGAAAGCAAACCTTCAGAAGTTCAATCCAGGTGATAAATACTTGGTGTTACTCCCCACTTCCCAGAACAAGTTGTTGGCACAGTGTAAGGGTCCATATAATGCAGTAGACCGCATTTCAGACCTCAACTGCATAATCCAGCTGGTGAATCTTCATAAAAGGTTCCACATTAACATGCTGAAGGCCTATCATGACTCAAAACCCGAGGAGACTGGCTTACCTGTAGTCGATAAGTGACCAGCCACCATAGGAAACTGAGGCAGCCACAGTGATCCAAGCTGATGACAATGATGATGAGCTTTAACCATTCAGTTCCATCAGGAGGAGACTATAGGAGATGTCTTACTTAACACTGACTTAGCATTAGATGACCAGAATGCCATAAGGTCACTGCTCTGTCGGTATGCTGATGTCTTCTCTGACCTACCTAGACTCGCAAAGGTTGAGTGTCACAAAACTGAGTTGATCAGCAATACGCCCATAAAGGTTAAGCCATATCCGATTCCCAAGCGACTACTGGATGCAGTGGATAAGGAAATTTCTGACATGGAGACTGCAGGTAATACTGAAAAGTCCTCATCTCCTTCCTGTAGTCCAATGGTAGTAGTCTGCAAGAAGGATGGCAGAGTCAGGATTTGTGGCAACTAGAGGAGGCTAAATGCAATCACCAAAGTGGATGCTGTGCCAATGGGTGACCACATTGCCATCTTCTCCAAGCTGGCAGGGTCATGATATTTCACGAAACTAGATTTAGTGAATGGATTCTTCTAGATTCCCCTTAATCCCGAGTGTTGTCAGTTCACTGCCTTTTTTGCTCCTAGGGGGTTGTATCAGTATAAAGTCTTTCCATTTGGACTTACCAAT
>JAGKTI010029516.1:0-12638 GCA_018397915.1 Birgus latro | reverse complement strand
GGAGTGGGAGGAATGGCCTCCCCACTGTCCTTGAACCGCTTCACCAGTCTCTGCACTGTCCTCAGTCTAACAACATCTGATTTGCAATAAATGGGAGTTTGTGGCCAGCTTTGTATAAAGTAATCACTTCCACACGTTTGTCCTTGCTTGTGGTTACTTTAGACATGATGAGAATGTGGTAGGTAACCAAATAACTGTGTTATTTGAGTCAAAACATGCCCTCGTGGTGCATCACACACAGAGACAATCCTCCTCCTGTGGCTGCCCAAACATTACTGAGCCTGCTCCTGTGGTGCCAAACCTATCAAGCAGGGTTGCCAGCTCCCGCTGAAAAAGCATCAGCTCATTTCGCATCACAGGGGAGGGTAGTATTAACCCTACTTCACTTAACACGAAAAAGAATGACGTCGGCAAAAAAACGTCAATACTTTCCGCGCCTACTGTATATATTACCACCACTGTAATAAAGGGTTTCCCGGGTATATAAATATGTATATACAGTAATCCCTCCACTATCCGTTGTAATAGAGCCAAAGGCATCACCGGAAAGTGGTCTTGTCCGGATAGTGGCCCTGAAGCTCCAGCACAAGTCATTCCTGATCCTAACCTAACCTAACCTAAATTAGAAAACCACCTGCCTACCTCCCTACCGGACATGCATGCACTTATTTAAGACCCTATTCACATAAATAATGGACATAAAGCATGAATTAATTGAATTTTAACCAAAAAAAGATGAATTTGAGCTGAATAAGGCAGAGGTGTTCATCACTTGGCAGCATAGTGTAAGTATCGGACAGGGCAATCACTAAGAAAATCACCCTTTCTCACAGCTTATGCACTAAAATATGGGATACAAAGCATGAAAAAAATAAACTGTTACCAGAAAATGATGATTTAGAGGTGAGTATGACAAAGATGTTCTGATGTTCACCAGTTGAGTAGATAGTGAAAGTATGTAAGAGACATGGCAATCACAATGAAAATCACCTTTTCACAGCCTATGCACTCAAATATGGGACACAAAGCATGAAGTAAATAAAATGTAACCAGAAAAATTATGATTTAGAGGTGAGTAGGGCAAATATGTTCACCAGTTGACTAGACTATGAATGTATGTAGGAGACATGGTAATCACTGAAAAAATCACCTTTTTTACAGCCTGTGCACTCAAATATGGGACACAAAGCATGAAGTAAATAAAATGTAACCAGAAAAATTNTGAACGTATGTAAGAGACATGGTAATCACTATGAAAATCACCTTTTTTGCAGCCTATGCACTCAAATATGGATACAAAGCATGAAGTAAATAAAATGTAACCAGAGAATGAGGATATAGAAGTGTTTATGGAAAATATCTGGCAGTTGACAGTGTACTTACAATGTCCATGGTGGCTGTTTCAAATATTACCCCACCTCTAAGGCTTTCACAGTGATGATAAATGCTCTTGAAGCATGTACAGTAATCCAGTGTTTAACTGCAATTAATCCTTATCACTGTGAATTATGCTTGTTTAAACATAAAGTTACGGCAGCTCAGAGACAACTGGCAGAGTGGTGGGAGGGGGAGAGGGTGGGAATGGAATGTAAACACGGCTGTTCAGCACCATACGCCAAATTCAAACTTATGGGTAAAAAAGAAAATTGGACTTTTTTCCATTTTTTTGCAGTTTTTTGGCCTTTTTGGGTTTCAAACATCAGCCTACGATGTCTGAACAGTGAGGTAACTGGATAGTGGTCATCCAGAAAGTAAAGGGATTACTGTACTCTAAAATTATACAAATAATATTCATATTACGTCTACATTCTCAGCTAATCAATCTCAACCTACTGCGTCAAAAAATTACAATAAAAATTACTGAAAGCAGCTATGGGAGATGCCAGATTACAATTCAAAGTCGACTACAGCGAGGCAGAACCAATTATTGACTACAAGTGCAAATAAATAATATCCAAAGCCTACGCTTTTAACTGAACACAGACCTTGACAGTTCCCCATGCCGCAGCAAGAAATTAATGCATTATGACGTTGACAGTAAAACAAAAACGTTAACAACAGCCACCTCAGGCCTCAGGTGCTGGGTGCCCTACTTTGCAAACACACACACATACACATACACACACACACACACACACACACACACAAACATGCAGGCCCGTTTTTGTTTTACTGTTAACATTATAATGCATTGATTTCTTGCTGCAGCTTGTTCATAGTTACATTATATACTACTTACACATCATAGTGTTTTGTTTGTGCATTAGTAATGTGACTATGAGTGTAAAGTATGAGGTTTGCTTGAGATGTAACTGTCAGTTATGAATGAATGGGGGCTGGGAGGGGTAGGGGGATGGGGGAGGGTTGCGAGCTGGGGTAAAGACAGGTGGAGCTCTTTTTTTTTCCCTCTCCCCTCCTGTCTTCCCTGAATATATAGGGGTAGATATATAGGGATAGTAAGGGGACATCAATTACAAAAATTAGTGATCATGAGTGTTCATGATCATTAATCCATTTAACCGCAGTCTGTCACTTTCATGACGCTCGGTGGCAATGGCTCGAGCCGTGGGCTGTCAGTTGGGTGCCTCTGTTTTCTTTTTAATTAGCTGGGGCCTTCAAAATATAAATATATATGAAAAAATGTAGGAGAGTCTTGAGTGCTATTTATATCACTCAGGCTACTTTGGGCCTATATTTTATAAAAATAAGTCAGAGCGCAAACTGCCACGGGTTGGAAGTGCCAGGACCACTTCACACAACCCCGCGGTTTAGGGGTTAAATAAACATTTAAAATTATATGGGTTATTGTTTTACTCACCAGAAATGCACAGAAGTGTTGATGAATAGTTGCAGGCAGGTATATCCAAAGCCAAGAGCAAGACCATGCCAGATATATCCTTAGATACAGCCCAGAAAAAAGTTTGGAGTAATGGGATTTTTGGATTACTGGTGGCCTGATTAGAGGACTTTCACAGCATATACAGTGATCCCTTAATTGTCTAGATGCTCATTATCTGGATGTGTTCAGGATCCGTACGCTGGACCTTGGCTCTAATAAACCATTCTCCGAATTTACTTGTTATTCTATCTATCTATTGCCAGACACCTTGATCCCGAACGGGGTGGCCACAAACAAATCACCTCCATGTCACTCTGTCCCCTGCCATTTCACTACCACGCTCCCAACTCACACCCCCCTCTCTCATATACTTCTCCACTCCTTCCCTCCATCTCATCCTCGGCCTCCCCCTCCCTCTCGCCCCCTCCACCTCACTCACATACACGCTCCTCATCAGTCTTTCACTCTCCATCCTCTCCACATGCCCAAACCACCTTAACGTGTTTCTCCTAACGCTTCCCATCACGTCCTCAACCACATCACAACGCTCCTTCACTTCCTCATTTGTTAGTCTCTCTCTCCATGTGACTCCACATGCTCCTCTCAAATAACTCATTTCCACTGCTCTCACTCTTGACTTCTGTCCTTCCAACAGGGTCCAAGCTTCACTTCCATATGTCAGAGTTGGTATCACAATACTGTCATGTAACAACTTCCATGCTCACCTCCCTGTTTCTTATCACTGCTTTCAACGAACCAGCAACCTTCCTTCCCTGCTGCACCCTTTCGAGCACTTCACCCTCCAGACTTCCATCCTTACTCATCACACTGCCCAAGTACTTAAATTCACCCACATTCTCCATATCCTTCCCATTATCTGTACATAAAAGTGCCTGAGAACTTCGTCCAGCCATGCAACATGTTCAACCATTCCGTATCGTGGCCGCTGGCATGAGCTGTAAGCAGGAAGTAGTCCGTAACCCAAAAACCAGAGCTAAAATGTCCGTCTGCCCCTGTACTGAATGGTCAAAGTCGCACTCTTATCCAAACACTCTCAATGAACCTCCAGCACCCAAGCAATATGACTGTAACCCATAAGCGGTGTTAAAATGTCTGTAGGCATCCCCACCCAATGTCCAGTATCGCGCGGCCACCTGGCTAACTCTTTCCTAACTGTCACTGAAATTGTAACACAGACCACAAGCCACGAGTACATGTTCGGTGACAGCACCCATCCGCCTCTCCACCGAACATTGAAAGTCACACAGCCACCAGGCTAAGCCTTGCCCAACCACCACCACCAATGAACGGAGACCTCAAGTCACAAGTACGTGTTCAGTGACAGCGCCCGTCCACCTCTCTACTGAAGGTTGAAAGTCGCATGACCACCGGGAGACACACGCACACACTTAAGGCAAAATTTGACTTACTGAGAAACAGAGATGGGACCCCACGAGCATAGCTCATTTCCTGTATATCACAATTAGGTAAATACAATTAGGTAAATATGCACACAAAGAGAGAGAGAGAGACTCCTTCCCATGATATGATTACAACATCAGTACTGTACAGTAATTTCTGTACCAATGCATATGATAGTACTGTTCACAGTAGAGTACTGTATGTGTGTATATGCAGTACTGTACCTTACACTTCCATTTGATATGGGTATTCATTTCATTACCACAGTCAGCCACCTCTGCCAAGGGGCCCTACTGGGATAGGTTAGGTGTGGTACGGTCAGGTAAAGATAACCTATGTAATTTTGCCTGGGAAACACATTGAGCATATCTTCGAGAATTTTCTATGGTTTTTTTGAAAGGACAAGGTGAGCATGGTTGCAGGCTGAGGGGTACTGGTGGCCACCGGGTGTGTAACACAGACCACAAGCCACGAATACATGTTTGGTCCCTACTGAAGGTCGAAAGTCACGCGGCCACTGGGAAACACACACACACACACACAAAGAGAGAGTGAGACAGAGAGAGACTCCTTCTAACGATATGATTACAATATCAGTACAGTAATTTCTGTACCAATCCATATGATAGTACTGTACTGTACACAGTACAGTACTGTGTGTGTGTATATGCAGTATAATACTGTACAATGCACTTCCAATTGGTACTGGTATTCGTTTCAATATCACAGTCAGCCACCTTAGCCAAGCAGCCCTAATAGGATAGGTTAGATTTGGTAAGGTTAGGTAAAGACAACCTACATAATTTTGCCTGAGAAACACACTGAGCATATCTTCGAGAAAACCCTATGCTTATTTTTGAACAGAGGCGGCAAGCGTTGTTCCTGGCTGGGGGGTACTGATGGCCACCACGCATGAAACACAGACCACAAGAAACGAGTCAGTGTAGAGTAAAACCACCCATCCGCCTCTACACCAACTGGCGGGAGTCCCTAGGCCTCCGGGATTAGTGAAGAAACCCCCCACCACCCAAGCCTGTCTGCTTCCCTACTAAATGGTCAGAGTCGCCTGGCAGATTGCATTAGTCGTACACTGCCTAAGGCAGTGATCTACTGGTCATCCACTGTTGCCGTCACGTACTAATGCTAGCCTGGGCAAACAGAAGTGAACCTTGTATGCAGATGTCAGTGTGCCATGTGCTGCTTCCTCTGTGCTCGAAAGCAACTGTTGGGTGCGATATGGCAGCGCTGTACTACTTGCCAGTGAACAGAGGCCTGCAGCTCAGTTGCTGCCTTTCTGTTCCTCATGAGTGATAGTGCCTGCAACAATGGCTGTGATTGCTGTTGCATTTGTGGTGGTTCCCTACCTTCTTCAAGTTCTAGCCCTGCTCTGCTGTATTCTTGTGGGTGTGGTGATGGCCCCACCACCACCTGAGAAGCAGAAGAGAAGGGTCCTGAGCCAGGAGAAGAAACGTGAGATACTGGGCAAGGTTGACGCGGGCTGGAACACAGGACGCATTCTTTGCGAATATGATCTAGCCCACTCAACACTGTTCGATATCAAGGGGTCATGCGACAAGCTTACGCAGTACAGACAGGACTTTGCCAAAAGCACATGTCGTGGCGACAGGAAGGTAATGGCTCAGGCCAGGCTTGCCATTGTTGACCGGTCAACACTGATGTGGTTTCGTCAGCAATGTGGTGCCAGGGTGCTAGTGTAGGGGACCAAGGTGAAGGCTGCTGCTAAGAAGTTTGCACGCCTGCACAACGTGTACGACTTCAAGGCGTCTGAGGGATGGCTCTTTCACTTCAAGCTTCGCCATGGACTTACTGGCTATAAGGCACACGGTGAGGCCTTGGACGTGGCTGCGGAGGAAGCAGACCCGTTTCACCAAAAAGTGTAGCACTTGATCAAGGATGAGGGTCTTGCCACTGGTCAGGTCTATAACCCTGACGAAACTGGTCTGTTCTACCGCTCTTTGCCCACTACCACCCTGGCTGAGGAAAGGGAGAAGTCTGTGCTTGGTTGGAAGCTGTCCAAAGTGTCTCAGTTTTGTGCTGTGCCAATGCCATCAGGATGCACCACCTCAAACCCATTACTGATGGGCATGATAAAAAACCATGTTGTCTCCGTGGGTTGATGGATAGCCTGCCTGTTGTGTGGTACCATTCCGTGAAGGCCTGGTTTACCACTAAGATCTTCAGAGATTGGTTCCACAGACATTCTGTCAGGGTTATCTGTTATCACACAGAGGTCCTTGGAATCACTCACGACCAGGTGAAGGTACTCCTGCTCCTGGACAGTGCCCCCGCGCATCAGTCGGAGAAGGAATTGGTTGTTTCTGAAGGGGTGGATTAGGTGCATGTTTCTGCCACCAAATACAACTGCTCTGATTCAACCAATGGACCAGGGTGTTATTGTGGCTGCAAAGAGACTGTATCGACAAAGATTCCTGATGGTGGTCCTGGAGGAGGAGGGCGCGGTTGAGGTCATACGTGGGCAGCAGACCTTGCAGAATCTTCGGCATTACGACCTGGAGTCTGCAGTGTTCAACTGGCCAACGCGTGGAAGGAAGTCTCCCTCAAAACCCTCGAAAGTTGTTGGTCTCGTCTCCTGCAGGGAAATGATCCCGAGCACGACTTGGAAGGGTTTGATGCGGATGATTTCCACAGTTGCTTTAGAAAAGCAGGAGAGCACGTGGTTGTCGATGACGTGCAGTAGTGGCTAGACGACAATGGCGGCAATCCTGGTTACCAGACCATGTCTGATTAGCAGATTGCCGCTGATGCCTCTGTGGACGTGGATGAGGACAATGGGACCGATGGGGATGAGGACAGCAGGACCAATGAGGATGAGGATCCTGACACACAGCCCTCTGCAACTCCTCCAATCCCTTGTCTGGAGGGGGTGCACCCACACTACGACAGGGAGCTGGTGCCACTCAGCCTGACGTTGGAGCTGTGGAGAGTCCAGGATGGTTATCCTCCGGAAGAAACGTTGATCCCATCATCAGATCAAGCCTGCAACACCCATGAGTGCCAGCCCATTCTCACCACCACCAGGTCGTTTCCCACCTTCACCTTCGGACCAGCAACTGAGCACGTCGACAGCCACTGAGTCTCCGTTGGACGTAAGATTCTGTCTGTCTTTATAGTCTCCTGAGGTGGGTAGGCCACTGTTACTGCATCGCACATCACCAGTCATTGCCCAGCTCCAGCAGGTTGAGGATGACGAGGAGGAGTTTCTAGACCTTTGCTAAGAACTACTGTTTACCACTAGACCACATGGGACAACTCTACACCTGTTGGAGGTGGTGGGTTATGAAGCCTGGTGACGGTGAACTGGATGGTAAGTACCCCAACCGAATGTTTATCGGCAAGTAACTTTAGGTTTCTTTCATAGTCTCCTACGTGCTATATGTGTTTTGAGGTCAAAGTATAGCAAAATGAACCAAAAACAGTGCCAAAAATAAGAGGGGTATTGTACATACAGTAGTGTTTAAGCAGGGTGTTTTTGGTTTCCCTGCTGTACCCTTTCAAGCATTTCATCACTGAAAGTGGTGATGAGAAACAGAGAGGTGAATATGGAAGTCAAGGAATCACTGCACAATAGCACTGTGATCTCTACCCTGATGTATGAAAGTGAGGCATGGACCTTGCTGGAGGGGACCAAGTCAAGAGTGAGACCAGTGGAAATGAGTTACCTGAGAGGAGCATGTGGAGTGACATGGAGAGGTTGATGAATGAAGAAGTGAAAGAACATTGTGGGGTGGATGTGGATGTAACTGAGAAAATTAGAAATACACTGAGGTGGTTTGGACATGTGGAGAGAATGGAGAATGAAAGACTGACTAAGAGGGAGTATGTTGGTGAAGTGGAGGGAGGGAGGGGGAGAGGGAGACCGAGGATAAGGTGGAGGGATGGAATGGAGAGGTATATGACAGGGGGGGGGAGTGAGTTGGGGGGAGGGCAGTCAAATAGGGGGCAACAGAGCGACTTGGAGGCGTTTTGTCTGCTGTCACCCGTTGCAGGATTAGGGCACTGGGCTATAGACAGATAGTCTTTTGGTTATCGGTATTTTTTTTTGCATGGTTTTCTTGGTGCTGAAAATTATTTTGGATAATCCTATGAATGTTTTGATGTCAAAATATGCCAGAATTACTGGAAAACACTGCCAAAATAAGGAAGGGTACTATACATACAGTAGGGTTTAGGTACATTTTTTTGGTTTTCAGTGTTTTTTTTGCATGGTTTTCTTGGTGACTTTACACTCCCTCTTTTGTCTTTCTTTCCTTCATTCTTTCCTCGTACTTCTGCTTCTGCCTGTGGGTGACTCTACACTGAATGACAAGCCAAATGGTTTCCTGTACACCAGGAAACCATTTACTACGGTGGGTGGTAACCATATAACCAAATTTTGGCGCCTGGTGGTTTAGTGGGTAATTACAGTGCACCAATTGGATTGAGCCAGTGAGGTTTTAAATCCAAGGGGTGGTTGGGGTTTATTGCTCATGTAATGCCACTCAGGAATGAGTGAGGCTGGTCAGTTTCATCTTAAATGACAGGACCAACTTGCCTAGCCCCAGGCTCCTACACTCCTCTGTGGGGAGACATAGGATTGGATGATGCATGGATGGATGATATTTGTTTTTTGATAATCCTATGTATGTTATGATTTCAAAACAGGCCAGAATGACCTGAAAACACTGCCAAAATAAGGAGTGGTACTGTACATACAGTTGTGAATAGGTAGCGTGTTTTTGGTTTTCAGTGGTTTTCCTGCATGGTCTTCTTCGTGTTTACATTACTTCTGATATGCCTGTGTGTGTTTTGATGTCTAAATATGCCTTAATGACCAGAAAACACTGTCAAATTAAGCATGGGTACTGTACAAATAGGTTAGGTATAGGTTGGAGGTGGGTATAGGTGCAGTCTGGGTATGGTAGGGGAGCAATGTTCATTATCCTAATGTTGCCAGTACCCAGACATGCCTTTGGCTCTATTATTTCCAGATAAATGAAGGATTACTGTATTTAGTTTTTATTTCAACTGAGCCCCTATCCTGTATCCACTCTAGCCACTTCCTTTCTTCCACTGCTGTCTTAACCTCTTCATCCCAACATGCCTTTTTAAATGATATGTTATGATATAAAGATCACTCACTGTTGGTATGTCTATCTTAGATGCCTGTGGTGGCATATTTACATACTATATAATCTCATCAACTGGACACTTCAGTGCTTCCTAACTTCACATAACCAAGAGGTTCTGACCTTCCCCAAGTACCTCCATAATTTTAACCCCTTATGATTTTCACCAAGCCAAATACTGAAAGCCCCCAGTACCAATCAGACAAAAAACTTCAAACCTAATCAACCCATGAAAAATCTGCGCCCAGCATCAAGCATATTTCACCGAGAATTACTCTCGATGCATTTAGTCATTAAGAATATACAGTAACTGCAAAAAGTTAAACTATTTTTTAAAAGATCATTAGTAATCAACAATATAGGAAAAAATACAATGAAACTGTAAGCATGGAAGGACTGCACACAACTTCTACAGTAAAGCAGTGCAGTATCCTGAATATCAAACAAGTCAATGAGTCAGTATAAATTTGTGTGATAATTCACAACAACTGAACTCGCATAATTATCCTACCCAACTTCGTACAACAACAGTCACATACTGTAAGAGCCAAATTTTCTAACCCAGAATCATTAGCTCATAACAAAAATTAGTCACAAAACCTACTACATTAAACATGAACACTTCTGAATTTTACTGCTCCCTCATCATTAATCTCATTATAGTTTTATCACTCTCCACCAAAACACCTATTCACATCATTAACACAATCAACACATTTTTTCTGATTATCTGAACATTCCTCATTCACATTAAGCTCCCACAGCACACACAACTTCGAATAGTTAACATTTTCCTCGCGAATAAATACTATTCTTGTGTTCTTAGCACTTTCACTACCAGGAGATGTATGGGTGCTTAGGTATCTTAACTAAATTAGTTTGGTACCACATGATCACACTTTTTTTTTTTTTTTTTTTTTTGGGGGGGGGGCGCCTCCCAAACACAACAACAGTCAGCTTATGCTCTTTCTTTTTGATAAAATAAAAAAAATAATAAAGGGAAATAATATGACAGGGGTGACAGAGAGATGTGACAGGTGATGAGATGCAGAAGCAAGACTTCCAGCTTTTAAGAAGAGTGATGCAATTATAGAAAAGTTGAGAAGAGAAAAAAATAAGAACACAAGAGTGACTTTTCGGTCCAGCAGCCTGGATATTCTTCAGCTATGACCAAACCCAATGGGGGTTCCCACGAAGGAGATAGTTTAAAAGGTTAACAGTAAGATCTAAAGAACTATTTACATAATCATCATCATCTTCAACTTTTACCCCACCTAAGGGTCAGTACGGCAATATCAACAGCACAAAACTGAAACATCAAGGAGGGATATCAACAGCACAAAACTGAAACCTCAAGAAGGGATATCAACAGCACAAATCTGAAACCTCAAGGAGGGATATCAATAATGCAAAACTGAAACCTCAAGGAGGGATATCAATAATGCAAAACTGAAGCCTCAAGGAGGGACATACCTAGTAGCTACCATTCTCCTCCCTGTACCTCCTGCGGTCGTAGTCAGAGCTGCTAGACCGGTGGTGTCTGTTGGGAGAATTATTATTAGGATAAATTATCAGGAACTCAATAAACAAAATTTTTATCATAGGGAAACTTTACAGGTTTAAAGAAAAAAAATATATTCATTTTAGATAAAATTATACAACAAAGGAAGTCCTTGATATATGTTGCCCCTCCCATCCCTTTTCTACTACTCTTAAAGTATTGATGAAATACTGCATCTTAAAGTTTCACCGATACCTATACAACTGACCTTCCAGCTCTCCAATTAACAGCATTGAACAAATGGATAGAGCTGTGATATCTTTGAACACATAGCTTATCCTTGACATGTAAATAATATGAACCAACTACGTTGAGAATGAGAAGTACAGGAAACCCCTTTATTCAAACTACCAGTATCTGAATTTTTGCTTATCCATCCATCCACCCATCATCCAATCCTGAGTTGCCCTATGAGGAATGTAGGAGCCTGGGGCTAAGCAAGTTAGTCCTGACACTTAAGATGAGAGTGACCAGCCTCTCCTATCCCTGAGTGGCATTACATGAGCAATAAACCCCAACCACCACTTGGACATACACCTACACAGGCTCAAGCCGATTGGAATGCCTCAATTACCCACTAAACCACCAGCCGTTTATCCAAACAACGATATTTTGCACCATTACAATATTTGAAACAGTATTCATGTATCCAAACTCTAAGTATGAACAACCATACAAAACTGATCCTTTCATCAGTAAATTACTCTTTCAGCAGCGTAGGGTTGCCAATTCCAAGTCACAAATACTGTTAAACATACTCTCAAAATGCACCATAATGTAACAGAATACAAATATCCTCAGAAAATCACTAGAAAAAAGCAGTCTCTAGAATACTCAAAACTTTGTAAAAACCTCCATAGTACTTATAGATTTCTTACCACTAGGCATTAATAACTGCTGTTAAATGCAAGTGATCACTACCAGGTAATAAGTTAGTAACACTATGCCACTGTTTCTGTTTTGGTGGCGAGGTTTCAGTTGAATTTTCCTTCCATATTCAGCTATGACTTGTGTTGTGTGTTGCTGGTATTGTGCATCTTTAGGTGTTTATTAACTATTTCATGTGACTGGATGTTAAGACTAGTTAGGTAAAGTCACAAATTAAAGCTGTATCTCTGAGGACTGTTTTGACATCAGATCATTTGACTCAAGATGGTAGACCAGGGCTAGCCAAAATTCAGATTTAACATGAGACAAAAATTGTGTTTATGTATCTAAGATATCAGTTCCTTGTACAGAGTAAAGCTGCACCTCAGGAGACTGTTCTGATATCAGAAGGGCAGCTGACACAAGATGGCAACCTGGGCTAGCCAAAATATGAGTTATGATTTAATGCTGTATAAATATTGTGTTACTGTACCTAAGATTACAACAGTTGCTTGTACAGAGTACGAAGTAGCATTAGATGCAAACTGTATGACTTCTCCTGCAGGTACTGTGCTGCCCTGTGTGTAATGAGTATATTATGACTGGATATGTACTTAGGAAGAAGTGATTTCAGTTGCCCAAAAGTAGTGTAACTGTCTCTGACCACCTGACATAACCCCCAACCCCCTCTTTTACTGAAAAAAATCACTATTTGAAATAATTTCCCTTGACATAACTCCTTTAAATGAAGGGGTTTTCACGTGTATCTATCTATCTATCTATTGCCAGACGCCTCAATCCC
>JAGKTI010029515.1:0-12639 GCA_018397915.1 Birgus latro | reverse complement strand
GGTACAACTTTAGTGTTCTCTTACAACTAATGCCAGACGCTTATATTCAACTGAATGAGTCATAGGAGCCTGAGTGTTAATGCTGTCATTATTAACCCTCTCCCTGTCGGGACAACTCTGCCATTCTATTCCAGTAAATGCCAGATTATTTTATTCACATGAGAGTGAGTCATCGAAGCCCAAGAGTGTTAGGAAGTAATATTCACTCCTTAATCCTCGACTCACGACTGTTTCTCATCCCTGAAGCACACTCATTTGTAAACATCGGCTAGTGAATAGGGACCCCAACTTTTGCCCAGCACCAGGTTCCTCTTAATGGCTACCTCGCGCATCGGCAATTTTGTGTATGGGCCTTTAAGGGCGTTGTATGGGGTGGCCTTTTGTCCCCTTCAATGGCCGCCATGGCAAGTCTCATACCCCGATAGCGCAGTGAAAAATCGCCCGCTATCCATATGACCCTGGCACGATCGAGAGGCCCACAATCTCGACGTATCGGAAATTGCTCAGTGGTATTCTGCCGTTGCCCACCTTTTCCCTCTGGCGCCGGAGGGATTGAGAGGGTCGACCCCACTGCGCCCGGTCAGCCAAAAGCGGAGACTCGTCCACTTTTCTCTGACACAACTTGAATATGTATTCGGTTTTTAACACACTTTAGCTTTTCAATGGCGAGGTGAAGACGCAGGAGCTCGTTTCTCTGTTTGACCCCCGGAGAGCCCGAGGTAAATGAATCAATTTACATGCGAAGAACTCCTCAGCGCTTCAGTTCGCGATGTTTATGGAAATAGTAATTGGCCCCTGACTGATGATGGTAACGCCTCGTCCAAGATAAGATGGATGGAGATGGCGATGTTGATAATGTTATGAGGAGGTGGATACAAATCACACAATGAAAACCCATATACATAATGAATAGCAAAACACAATTATCGGGTGAGGCAGAGACAGACAGAGAGTGGTGGTGGTGGTGCGGGGAGGAAAGCTCTGTTTGCATGGCTCCCGCATCTGCAACTCGAAGGGGTAAGGTATTCATGTGAAGAAACTGATTGATTTTTCTAACTTGTGAGTGTCCAGGCTGACGTTAAAGAATGTGTTTACGTACGGTATGCTGGTGTGGTGTGAAATACGTGCTGATACGTGTGTAAATGTCGAAGCATGGGTATACTCGTGTGTGAAGGTATCTACATGTGTGCGAATGAGTACATGCTTGTGTATTTAGTATGTGCACGTGCATAACTGTATTCGTGTGTGTGTGTGTGTGTGTGTGTGTGTGTGTGTGTGTGTGTGTGTGTGTGTGTGTGACGACCAGGCATTCCAACGACTTGCTCCTGATACATTTTAATGCAGGTTACGAAGCCGGTCGACATTTAATACTCCTCTCTTCTTCCCCTGGCCGACCTCTCACCGCCACTTCTGCGTTATCCTCGTGTCCGTGGGCTGACTCTGATGCGGCCTGCGTGTGAATCAAGTCTCACTCTTTATCTACTCAGGGCACCACAAACAACGCGCCACAAACAGACCGCTGACGGGGCGCTAACAACACAATGAATGTACGAGGAACAACTCAGGCGTGGACGTCGGCGGGGGTATAGGTAGCCACTTCACACGCCTCTGCCAGCCATCTCTACACCTCAGCCCCCCAGCACCTCCCGGCACCTCCAGCCCGTCACCACCACCTCCATGGAATTCCTCGACAATCTAACCCGTATTCTGTTTTCAGACACTTTTGTAGCAAGTCATCGTAACTTACACATTTTGTTTTCGCGCCTTGATTTCCATCTACGTTACTTTATTCTACTCTAACTTCGAAACTCTTGGGTAAAGTGGACAATGTAATAATGATTCTACTTTATCTTCGAAATTCGTAGTCACTGGACGATGCTATGACTATGCTACTTTACTGAGCTTCAGTAGGTCTCTTTTCCTGTTCAGTTTATCTAGATTTCAGACCATGGCCATCTTACCTAGCTCCCAAACAATTGACGAGCCTATTCTTCCTGGCTATTTTACCAAACTTCCAACGAGTCCTTTTTCTTCTGCCAAAATTAACGCCTGTATTCTCGTCTGTTTTTCTAATTCATTCTTTATTGTAACAGTACAGCTGTATCTAGATTAGCAACAACCTCCGGCCCTGAGGGAAATAAATATGATCTTTATGTATTTCAGTACGAGAGGTCTTTCTTCGTAGAGGAGGAGGGGGGGGATATCTTGATAGAGCAAGAATAAGCTTCAAAAAGTACATTATTATATTTAAATGGTAAATAGATCTACTTTTTCATATTTATGTATTTTTTTTTACCTCACTTTAGTTCTCGTACTAATAATATATCTAAATAATGTGACTCGAACGAACACAATTTCTAATCATATGCCAGTTATTTATAGGATCAGGAGCATTTTACTTATAAGGACAATCAAATACGATACAGGGAATATACCCATCCATTCTGATACTGTAATTCGTACAAGATACTGCAGGGGTGAGGGTCAAACAAGTATACGCAGCTCACCAACAGGCGCTATCGACCACAACTTTTAATATATTTCCCCGAGCGAGAGGGAAATTTCGGGGACTGGCTCCTCTCGCGTCGTGTGATATTTGGAGCTCAACACCGTGCCTTTAGCGTCGCCGGGAAAATGATAGCCAGACCCAGCGAGATTAATTAGCGACCCCATCATTATCGAAATCCAACTTTTTGCATAATCAGGCAGGGGAGATCAATTTGGAATCAGCGCCGACAACAGTTTAATTGATAATGTCGGGAAGATAGAGTGTGGCGGGTCCTGGATTCTCATTATCATATCGAGTCTAAATGTTCGATGCAGGATAAATTTTTCGCGCCTGCCCTTTGCAAATCCCTTATCCGAGCCACATCACTGACGACTACATAGTATCCTAATTGCGTCCTAATCTACAGACGGACTATGCTTTCTCGTTTTCTTCCCGTTTAACCTCTATCTTTTCCTTTTCTTATTCATTCTCTACCTTGTCTCAATTCCCCTCCTATTTATCCGGTCAATATCCAGTCCTAGCAAATCTCCAAATTTCGTATCTCTGCCTTGTCCATTTTCTGCTTCCCTCA
Organism: Birgus latro; assembly: GCA_018397915.1. Taxonomy (NCBI): domain Eukaryota; kingdom Metazoa; phylum Arthropoda; class Malacostraca; order Decapoda; family Coenobitidae; genus Birgus; species Birgus latro. The sequence continues at coordinate 9,559 of JAGKTI010029515.1, read as the reverse complement.
CTACATCCCAAATGTCCGTCCGTTATCTGCCTAGCGACGTATTTGACCTGCTCATCTCTGCTTTCTAACTGTGGTTATTATAATAAAGTATCTCATAATCCTAGCCACAATCTAATCATAATTACATCTTACTGCACATGGAAACTAATCCACATTCATGTTCATCTCCCCAGTCAATTCTTATTTATTACTTTCGTCCCCAATACCCTGTCCTCCATCCTGCCTCCTCCTCCCTTCCTCCTTTATCTGGCAAATATCATCTAACATGAGTATCCTAAATACATCCTTATCGGCAGCCATATGCATCTCTCTAATCTTCCATTCGCCTATCCACTTCCTCTTCATTTTTTCACATTTCCTTCGCCTATCCTACCCTCCTTCCTGCTCTCTCTGTCTGACCAGTATCGCCTGCAAACCAGAGTATCTTAATTGCACCCGTATTCAAAGCCAAACCTATCTCTGCAATCTTCTCGTCTAACCTCCTCGTCCATTGTCCTCTTCTTCATCAGATCTCACAAATACTCCAGTTTAAACTTTCCTAATTCTTTATTCCTTTTATTCAAACATTCTTTTCTTTCTATACTTCCCCTCCTTTTTTCCCCCCCTCCCTCCTCGTCTCCCCTCTCTCCTCCTTGTATGATTTGTATTAAATTAATTGCCCTTGTGTTTTTCTTTTCTTCCTACCCTAACTCATCTTGAAAACTATGCTGCTTCGTCGCGTCTTCCTCTGTTTTTTTTTTTTTATTTCAATCAATCCCATCTCACAATTATTCCTTCATCCTCACCTTCTTTCTCATTTCAAACTCTTCTTTCACACTTCCATCCTCAGATTTCTTCTTCCTTCAACATCCTTCTCATTCCATGTTCTTTTAAGCCTCTTTCTCTGCCATTTTCGCTTCTCTTCCTTCTGTCTGCCTCTTCCTTCATCCTTCTCACCAGAAATGGAAAATATTAATTTCTTTAATCACAGGACGTGTTTTAAAATTTTATTCTTGTTGCTTTCACATCATTATATGCATCGTAAGAGAGAATTCGAACAAACTAGGTTAAACATAGCCTTCATTTACTCACAAAGTACACGAAATCTTCCCAGAAACGACTAAACCTATCTGCAAAAATAAACATAGGTAGCAAAAATAAACAGGTAGCAAAAATAAACATACGTAGCAAAAATAAACAAACAGGATATGTCACCCGATTCAAAGGGTTAAACCGGAGGCAGCACAACGAAGGGCAACTAATCTAATTCTCGCCTTTTGTCACAAACTTTAGGAGGAAAGGCTAAGAGACCGCAGCATGTTCTCGCTATCAAAGTGTCGGCTCAGGGGCAGTTCTACTCGAATGCTTCAAAGCAGTAAAAGGATTTAACTGCTTAGATATAGAAGGCTTGCGCCATCACTCTCCACCCGCGGCAATACACTGAGGCTTAAAGGTCACGGAGTAAAGTGAGAAGCTGCGACTTTTGTGATAACAGTTTAAAACTTCGTGGAATCAGACAAGTGTAACAGAAACCACCTCTACTGGCAAATCCAACGAATGCATTCTAATTTACCTTCTTTTAGTACATAAGACAGGGTATCAGGTGAAAGAAATTAATTTAAACAGCTTTTTCCGATTTAACACGGCTAATTGTGACTGTCTCAATTATTACTGTTGTCAAATACTGTACATCTGCGCTTGGAGTCACTTATGCTAGTTGTAACTGCTGCCCATGTCCTTGAACATCAGGGCCACTCTCAGCCATGAAAGTGATACAGGTACGAATATGATTCTACTAGGAAAAACTCAACTCTCAACGCGATGCCTTTGTTATAATATGATGATGATGATGATGATGATAATTATTATTAGTAGTAGTATTGGTATTATCATCATTTATCAGCTTCCATGGGACTTGTGGAACTGGAGAAGTTAGATAGACTTCATTAGCTCCTTCATTGTTTGGAACTCACTAGGACTCAGTCAAATAATCAATAATTATGAATCAGAGTAAAGACGTCACAGTACTGAAAAAGTTAACCATTAAACACGACGAGTTTTCTGGCCATAAATAAAACTCCATTCGTCAGAGCGTATAATAAAAATAGTAGTACATGTTTTAAAATTTTAGTTTTACCATTACTTAAAAACTGATCCCCCCTTCCAATGGGTTCATTTAGATAACGTATTGTGTATTTTATTCTTGTTGCAACTGGACTCTTTAATTCTGGAGAAACTCCGAATTGGGGGAGTTATACTGCCTTCAATAATCCCATCAATCCGAGAAATCTTTCCAAACAATTACAGCTTGTTTTTTCCTTCTCTCTTCTCTCCCCTCTCCCTTGATCCATCCTTCTCTCCTCTCTCCCTTCCTCCACCTGTCTCTTCTCTTTTCTTATCCTCCATCCTCCTTCCCTCTCTCCCCTCCTCCTACATCCTCCTGCACCCAACCATCTTCCTAACCCTCCCATCATTCTCCCTTTCTCTCTCTCTCTCTTCCCTCTTCCTTCCCTTCTCCAGCTTCTTCCTCCACCCTTCCCTCCGCATCCTACCTTCCTCTCTACCCTCCATCACTTCACCCCATCCCCTCTAGTGTGACGCACCCTAGAACTCATCACACTTCATCTCTTTCCTCTCCACTGCACACTAGCTCTCCCCTCCTCCCTCCCTTCCCTAACTACTCCACTCTCTTCTCCCCTACCCACCCCTCCGCTTCCCCTGCTCACCTCCCCACCCCTCCCCTACATCTCCCCTCCAAACCTTCCGCTCCCCATCCCTCCCCTGCTGTCCTCCCAGTCACCCTCACTTCCACATCACTACCTGTGGACAACAAATTAGTTTTTTATCGCATCCTTATTGTGACGGGTTCGCCCCCTCCCCCCCCCCCCCTCCCCCCCCCTCTCTCTCTCTGCGAGCCAAGCGTAACTCTACAAAACAGTTTAGTCTACATACTCATTTTCCACATACACAATTGCCTATTAATATTTTCACATTACATTTTAGGTCATTACATTTCGCGTTCCTTAATTTCAAACACATTTGCTTTTGTTTGCTCACTTTCACTAACATATATATTTTTTATTACGTTCTGTATTTGGGTGGCTTTGCTTGATCTAATTATCTCCTGCCCTTATTATCACTTTCTGTTTCTCTCTCTCTCTCTCTCTCTCTCTCTCTCTCTCTCTCTCTCTCTCTCTCTCTCTTTCCTCTCCCTCTTTTCTACATTTATGCAACCATCGCCACCTCTCGTAACTAACAGCCAACAGGCCAGAGTGAAAAATGCCAGGTGAGGCTTTGGAAGTATCGTACGCAAATTCGCAATAAAAACACCAAAACTTATGAAAAAATAATATATTGGTAAAAAGACCAAAATTTACGTAAATATCTAAAACAAAGATAAAAATAACATTAGTCTGTGCGATTTCTCTGCTAAGAATTACTCTCCTAAAAAAAAATAACCATTCCATACGTGGTTTATGAGCATGAATGGGTGAGTATGAGTGGGTCCTGAGTTGAAAAGATTGAACATGAATAAATTGAAGAAATGGCCGAGGATTAAGAGCTTCTGACCATGAGCAAATTAACGTATGATGACTGGATTTGAAGTGAACTGATAATAATTGCCTAAAGCACTTGGGGAATCTGAGCATGAACAGATGAACATAGCTAAGCATGACTAGCCTATATTAGGATTACAAGCAGAACATAACAAACTGAATGTAAGTGGATTCTGAACATGAGTATATGAGCATTACTATAAGAACAATACCCTGAATATAAGTGGATTCTCAACACGAGTGGATGAACATTATCGACTGAGGATGAGTGGAATCTGAGCAAGAGAAGATGGCCGTAATTTGCTGAAAAAGGCGGCTTCTGAGCATGAGTAGAATGATGGATTTTGAACATGAATTGATGTGCAACACTAGCTGAACATAAATTGCGTCTTTTTGACGGAGCATGAGGGACTGAGGAACTAGGTGAGAGAAGAGACTGAGCTTGACTGGGTGAGCATGACCCGCTGAGCATGATGGGTTTGTGGTGGATAAATGTGCATAGAAAATCATATAAATGCTCAAAAGGAATGGGTATGCATGAGAAGGACAAGGTGAGCACGAGCTTACAGCAGATGAACATGAACAACTGAGCAAGAGAAGCTTCTGTGCTGACTGAGCATGAAAGTCCTGAGAGCGAAGATGAGCTAAAAGGCTGTAAAGAGCATGATGGTGTGTGCATCAGACGACTGAAGGTGCACTAGCATGGGCGAATGAGCATGAGCGGATGAACCGAACATGAGCGTGTAAAGTGAGCATGATGCGATAAAGTGAGCATGATGCGATGAAGTGAGTGAGCATGGGCGGGTGAAGTGAGCATGAGCGGGTGAGGTGTGCATGGGCAAATGAAGCAGAATGAGCGGGCATACTAAGCATGAGGGGTGAAATGGGAACGAGCGGGTGAAGTGAGCATGAGCGGGTTAAGTGAGCATGAGCGGATGAACTGAGCATGAGTGGATGAAGTGAGCATGGGCAGGTGAACTGAGCATGAATAGATGAAGTGGGCATAAGTGGATGAACTAAGCAAGAACCGATGAACTAAGCATGAGCAGGTGAACTGAGCATGGGCGCCTCAACTACTGTGTAATTATCCCCTGACTCCGGCCGTTTTGCTGCATCGCTCTGGTCACGCTGAGTAGGCATCAGTAACTATAACCTCACTCCCTTCTACTCAATTCTCCATTCCTCTTGTCCTGTCGTCTACTCTCCAGCCTTCAATTCTTTTCAGTCCATTCGTCGTACTTCTATCCTTCAATCTCTCAATCCCATAAATCGCTTGCCCTTCATCCCTCAATCCCGTAAATCGCTTTCCCTTCATCCCTCAACTCGTCTTCCCTTCATCCCTTAATTTTCGTCTGTTCATTCCCTGTCGCTCCACCTATCAACCCCGTTATTCATGTCCTCCATCTATCAATTTTCTTTCTTTATTCGTTTACCGTCCATCCCTCAATCCCTTCATTTGTCAATCCTCTATCCACATATTCATTCGTCTATCCTCTATCCATTAACTCTCTTCTGTTCATTCGCTTTCCTCCTATTTATCAGGCCCTTCATTCGTTATCCTTATCCTTCAATCTACTCAATCCTCTAACTTTCATCCATTAATATGCCCATTCATCTATCTTCCATCCCTTATCCCTTAATATGCCCATTCATCTATCTTCCATCCCTCAATTCCTTCATTCCTCAATTCCGTCATTTGTTTATAATCCATACATCAATTCACTTCTGTTCATTCATCTACCCTTCATCCCCCAATCCTTTCATTTGCCTACCACTCACCACTCAGTCCCTTCATTCGTCCAACTTCCAGTCCTTAGTCCCTTCATTAATCTACCAGCCATCCTTCAGTTCGTTTCCCACATCCTCTCAGAACATTTCCTTTCCACCCCTTTTCTATTCCTTCACTTCTCGGAGTGCCACTCTTTAATCCCTCGATTCTCGTATTTCATTCCTAAAACTCTCATCCATCTATATGTAATCATCCCATCCCTCGCTCTTCCATGCTCTTTTTACATCCCTCCATTATCTTATCTTACACCATTATATTCATCTTCTCGCGTCCGTGCATCCCTTACGTCTCACATTTCATTCCACCGTTACTCATATTTCCATTCTTCACTATCCTCATACTTTACCCCGTGTTTTTTGCTTTTATAAATGTACTGGATTCTGTACCTTCAGACAGTCAATGGTCGAGAGCCCAGAAGTCCTCCCACGTGTCATACTATATTTTCACACGTCACTTCTTACGCACTAAAATCCATCGTCCATACCGTCTGCATGCTAGCACTCTCATTCATGAACGGTATGATGGTAATACCTGGGGCGTTTTTGTAATGTCAGCGGGTTATAATTAATACAAAGTGTTTTGAAAAACTTAAAATCTACAAACTGTTCCCACCATCAGCCTGGATCAGTGTCTCGATCTTTTGGAGAGCAGCCTAATGCTTCATGCACTCCACTACCATCTCCTCCATCCCTCACCTTTCACTTATCCTTCCTTCGTCCACCAAACCTTGTCCATTCACCCCTCTTTTGTTCCCTCAACTCTCATCTATTTATACTTTACCTCTCATCTGTCCATCCCTCACCCATCACCCGTCCTTTCTTCACTCATTATCTGTCTACCCATAACCTGTCCTTTCTGCAATCATTATCTGTCTACCTCTCATCTCTAATTCATCACTCCTCACCTCTTCATCCCATACCCCACCATCCCTCAACCGGCATCCCCATGACTATCCCTCCTCCCTCCATTCGTCTTTCCTGGCCCTCATCCTTATTTTGTTCATCCTTCCTTCATCTTCCATCTTCCATTCTTCCCCTATCCCACACCCCTCACTTTTCAAACTTCGTCTCTTCATGCATCTTCTCTCATCCCCCAGCCCTCCACTCTTCCTCTTCACTCTCTCACCTGTGACTCCACCGCTCACCTCTCCATTCGTCTTCCCTCATCTCCTCATCCCTCACCCCTCCACTCCTCATCTCTCACCCTTTCACCCTTCACCCCTGGCTCCAACCCTCAACCCCTAACCTTTCCTCCCTCATCTCTTCATTCCGATTCCATTCTTCCCCCTCCACTCCTCCCCCTTGCACCTCTCATCTCTTATCCAACCATTCCTCGTATCTCCAATCCATGACCTTTATTCTTTCATTACGATCTTCCGTCTCTTACCGATTCACTGTTTTATCCTTTACCCTTTCGTCTACCACCCCTCCAAAATTATCCCACCTCTTTCAAGCACTACACCCCTAACCCATTATTCCCTAACACCTCATCTCGTCATCCTCCCATCCCTTACTTTTCTCCCCTCACCTCGCATCTCCCCACCTCTCATGTCTCTACTTCTTATCCTTTAATTTAACCTCTACAACCCAAGGACGTATTTTGATTTTTATTCTTGCTACTCTCAGACGATTTTACTCAGCTAATGGAAGACTTTCATCATTGGAGGAATTCATATATGGACTGTATTAAGCTCTTCACTATTAGACAATCTTCCAATGCACGAATAGTTTGCAAGAGTAATCGAAATACATCATCGGATTAAAGTTGTTAAGATCCTTCACAAATTCACTTCTTCATTTCTTGCCCATTTGCTTCTTCTCTCTTCTCGCTCCTCCCTTACCCACGCTTCACTCACTCAACATTCACCCTCTCCACTCTTCCACCCCTCATCCATCCTCTCCTTTCCCCTCACCCTCTCCACTCGCCCACCCCTCATCCATCCACGCTTTACTGCTGCACCTACACGTATTCAGTTATCCAATCCTCACCCCTCACTACACTCAGCTTTTATTTATCTATTCCTTTCCTCGCTCCTCCGCTGTCCACTCAACCCATTTCCTCATCTCATCCCAGCGTCTGCTACTTCATGCGCTCTCTGACCCTTCATCATTTATCTTTCAACCTCCACCATTCCCTCATCTATCTCTCACCGCCCACCTCTCTACCGTCGGTCCCCACCCAGCTATTCCTCACTCCACCACCCTTCGTCCCTCACTTCCCCAACCCCAATCTTCCCTCCCTCCATACTCCCTTGCCTCACTCCGTCAACTGTTCATTCAATTTTCGACACACTCCTTTTCCACATACCGGTATATTTACACCTTCACAACCTTTTTACCACACTCACTGTTTCCCCTTCACCCACCACATCTGTTTCCTCTCATCCCTCCATACAGTCGCCTTCACCTCTCCATTGCATACTACGTGATCTACACTCATCCCCCCACCTAGCTTCTTCCCACACTTCAGATCATATTTTCACTCACACTCATCCCACATCCACTCTCAAACTTTCATATACAAATCTACTCCTTTTTTTTTTTTTACTTCCTCTTTTCACTTGCAGTCACTTTACCAGCGCTTCTCATTCAGTTAATCATAGTCTTCTCTGTAATGCATCTTACTCTCCACCAGAACCCACTCCAACACTCCTTCAGTAAATCAACAGATCCTAACTCTATTTTAGTCTCGACGTATCTTTTTCAGTGTTTCTCTCCACCTCCCCACCAAAACTCCAACACTCTTCCCTCATCTTTCTCTTTCCCACAACCTCAAAGCTCTCCATTCCCCTGTTCGGACCAAAACTCATTAACAAGTCTCTATTTTTTTACATGCATTTAAATATTTGTTTCAGTTTCCCTTTCCACTTTAGCATAAGAACTCCCCAAATCCCCAGCGGACTTTTCTTTTTCTTCAGCCCTCAAACTCATTCTTCCCTGTTCAAACCATACCTTAAAAACATTCTCTCTCTCTCTTTCTCTCTCTCTCATATATCTATTTCAGTGTCCCTCTCCATTTCACCACCAAAACTCCCCAAATCCCTCCCGGACTTTTCTCTTTCCCACAGCCTCCAAACTCACCCTTCCCCTGTCCAGACCTAACCTCATTAACCACCACCTCCCGCAAGACCCTACCTTCCCTCCCCCTCCCTCCCTCTCTCCCTGCGTGACCACCGCTTCTTCCCTTAAACTCCCTTATCCCATCCTCCATTAGGTCCCCCAAATGGCAAATCCTCATTACCAGATCAAAGACAACTCACCCCTAGACGGACGCGAGCCTGCCGGATTTTGGAGGCGAGCTGAGCGACTGGAGACAGTATTTACAACCTTTACTGATCTTAAGTTGTGTATTAAATTTCTGGTGTATACGTCTGTCTTTACTAATACAGTTACCATACACTTCACAACCAAACCAGACGGTATATAAAGTGCAAAGATACGACCCAAAAAAATTATCTGAAACTATTTAACTGCTACAGAGACTTGTTTACCGTTGAAACTGGGTGAGATCCTTGATAATTATGGGCCCAGAGCGCCAAGACTCGCTCCGTTAATAGCCATCATTTAGGCATTAATTACTCTGCCCCGTTTGACCCATTCGTTGTGGCCGTCGACCCAGAACGAGCGGGCGTGCGGTCATCGAAAGGTCGTGGCCATTTCTCATCAATATCGCTAAAATATTGTTCGACAGTGAGGCCCCAGAGTTCGATCTTTAATCAGACGGACGTAAACCGGAGGCGAGAGGAGGAACAAAAGCGGAGGAGAAGCAGGAGGAGGAGGCCCATTGGGAGGCTTCCAGAGGCCATCGGAGAAGTCGTCGTCTGTCGCTGTGGATTTAGGTGGATGGAGGCTCTGGTGCCCAATTGTACCCGGCGAGGTTAATCAAGGGACCACGGGAGTCCGATCAGCAGGTTAAGGGTTAATCAGATAAACCCGACTGTTCAATCAACCCACCAGATGCGGGGGCCCCAAACCTCCCAGTCTTATCCAATCTTCCATCCAATGACTGGGATGATTTTTATCTACCGACGGGCGAAATCCCCATCGGCCTCCGTAATCTTCGGCCAGATACAAGCTCGCCAGGCCATTAGAGTCCGAGCCATTTTTGGGCCGGATTAAGTAGTCTAGCCTGGGTCGAGACAGCTCTGGAAATGAAAGTAAAGTTACAGCGAGGCGAGAGGAAACTTCTTCAGTCCAATTTCAGCTCCAGTGACCCATGAGAGAATCGAATTAAT
>JAGKTI010029514.1:0-12639 GCA_018397915.1 Birgus latro | reverse complement strand
AGAGAGAGAGAGAGAGAGGAGAGAGAGAGAGAGAGAGAGAGAGAGAGAGGAGAGAGAGAGAGAGAGAGACTGATTTATAGAACACATGGCACCGCAAGAAGGTCATATGGAGCCGTATAGGCAAAAATATAGGCAGTAGGAACATAAAAACATTAAAAAGCAAAAACTCAGTATTAAAAACTAGACATCAAAGTAACAACAATGCAATCATAAAAGGTGGAGGAGGCCAGCCTCGTTCAGAAATAAAAACATATCGTCTCCAGGGGTAACAGGCTCTTCCCCAAGCGTCGAAGAGAGACAGTAAACACCACGTAAGTCGCTCAAACTGGGACACTCAAGCAGCAACTGTCTGACAGTAAGAGGAACCAAACAGTCACCACAGAATGGCTGCATGCCTCCACACATGAGGAACTCATGTGTGAGCATGGTATGTCCAATGCGAAGGCGAGCCATAACAGTTTCTAACTTACGAGGCAATGTAGGGCAAACTCTTTTAGAGACGAACTTGGTGACTTCCTTTAGCTTGTTGACACGAATGCTATTCCACCGCAACTGCCAACAAGCACGAACAGCAGACAACAATGGAGCGCATAAATCAGTTGCAGGTAGAGGTCAAGAAGCATGCACAGGTCAGAAAGCCACAGCCATAGATAGTGCATCTACCCTTTCATTACCTATGACACCAACACGTGCTGGAACCCAGCAGAAATCCGCTCTCTTCCCCCAACGACGAATGAGGAACAGTCGTTCCAAAATAGCTAAAACTACACGATGGGTAGAGTTAAAAGAGTCAAGGGCCATAAGCGACCCATAAAGGTCACTAAAAATAGTTAAATAATTGCCATGGTGAACAAACACCAACTTCAGAGCTAAAACGATAGCTGACAACTCTGCAGTAAAAACTGAGGCAGCCAAAGGAAGGTTACCTCCACGGCTAAAATTGGGAAACACCACTCCAAAACCAACACCAGAGGCAGATTAAAAGTCATCAGTATACACAGGCATAGAACCGCCATGACTAGAAGAATGTTCTTAAAATAACTGTAAAAGAGCCTGAAGAGTGACAGAATCCTTTGAGTCTGCAAAAAAACTGCAGAAAGTTACCTCGGGCAAGATCCATGACGCAACCCTTGGGATCCAAACTGGACTGATAGGTATTACTGACAAACCAAACTCCACCATGACATCCCGAACCCCATAGCCAAATGGACGAGGCTTGTAAGGGTGTCTACTATAATACAAAAAACAAGACCCCTGCATTACACACTCACAGACAAGTGAGTCTGGAAGGCGATGAATCCGGAGCCAGCACCGTGCTGCAATAGACTGACGCAGTAGATCCAAGGGAGGCACACCAGCTTCCACCAACAAGCTGGGAATCGGAGGTGACCGAGAAGCTCCAGTTGCAAGGCAAAGACCAGCATGTTAGACAGCATCTAGAGTTTTTAGTCTCGACTCTGTGGCAGAGGAGTAGACCTCGCAGCCATATGACAGCTTGGAGGTTATAAAAACCTGAAACAAATATAAGAGTGTCCTCCAATCAGCATCCCAAGAGGTATGGGACAGTACCCTTAGTAGATTGACAGTGATGCTTTAAGATTTGCCAAGCGTGAAACCCAAGTCAAACGGCAGTCAAACGTCAGGCCCAAGAATTTTGTTTCTGCCACACAACGGAGTCTGCCACAGAGCTGGAGATCAGGGTCTGGGTGTACCCCTCTCATCCTACAAAAGTGCATAGTCACAGTCTTAGAAGAGGAAAACCGAAAACCCTTGGAAATGGCCCAAACAGAAATTTTGTCCAAGGCTAGTTGTATGCACTGCTCAATAGCAGACATGGAAAAGCCAGAAAACCATATAGTTAAGTCATCTACAAAAAGGGATGAGGATACCCCAGCAGGCACAGTGTCAAGCATACCACTGATGGCCACAGCAAACAGGGAAACACTTAGGATATTCCCCTGTAGGATACCTTCCTCCTGGCACAGTGGCACAGAGAGGGTAGAACCCACATGGACTCGAAACACACGATCACTCAAGAAGTCTCCATACAACACAGGCAGGCGACCATATAAACCAAAGGCATGAAGTTGTTGGAGGATACCGTGGTGCCAGGCTGTGTCATAAGCCTTCTCAAGGTCAAAGAACACAGCCACAAGATGTTGATTAGAGCCAAAATCTTCACAGATCGACGCCTCGAGCCTCACCAGGTTGTCTGAAGTACACCATAATTTACAGAAGCCGCTCAGCAAAGGATAGAGAAAACAACCCTTCTCTAGAAACCACACAAGTCTGACACTGACTATCTTTTCAAAAGCTTGCACACGCACGGTGTTAAACAAATAGGGAGATAGTCAGAGACATGTGAATGGTCCTCACCAGGCTTGGGAATGGGGAGGACAATACCCAGCTTCCAACTCTTAGGAACAAAACCCTCATTCCAAACCCTGTTAAAAAGGTGTAATAAAAACTGTAAATAGTCAGTCGGCAGATGATGGAGCAGAGCGTACGGAATGTCGTCAGGCCCAGGAGCAGTGTCACCACACTCCAAGAGGGCAGCACGCAGCTCATGGAAGCTGAAGTCAAAGTTATAAGGCTCTCTTCCATGAGAGCGAAAGTCAAGACCCAGCCTCTCCTGATTCCTACGAAAGCTAGCACACAGCTTTGAAAGATCGTTTTTTGAGACAACACAAAACTGATCTGCAAAAGCAGAGGCTACTGCATCTGGTGTGGACACAAGATTTCCATGAAGTTGCAACACGGGGGGGGGGGGAGTGGAGTGAAAATCTACCAGAAATCTTGTGCAAATTTTTCCATACAATAGGTATTGGAGTAGAGGACGTAACTGTAGAAACAAACGACCTCCACGAGTTACAGTGAACATTCTTCATAACCCATCTATAGTGACCACGTGCTTTGTGAAACCGGATTTTAAGAAAAAACAACATCACGATTGGCAAAATATCAATAGGCAGTGCTTTGTAAGCTCCTTTTGCTATAGAGCAGTCATCATTCCACCATGGCACAGGAAAAAACACCAGAAGTCTGTGGGATGGAATGAACCCCTGCTGAAAAAAGTCTTAGGGAAATAGTGTTCAGCATCATCGATAGTTGGAAAATTAGTAACCCTGTAGGCAAATTCACATAGTTCCTCAAAATGCAACCAGTCAGCCCTACACAGACATCAGCATGGCATACGGGCTGCAGGGACTGAGCAAGTAGACTGGACAACACAGGATAATGGTCACTACCATGCAGATCATCCAAAGCCTCCCAAGAAAAATCAAGGGCATAGTCAGAGATGATGAGGTCAGTGACCGAATACAGTCTGAACTTGAAAATGGGTCGGCCTCCCATCGTTTAGGACAACCAAATCAAATCTCCAACCAAAGGGGCAAGAAGATCACCCCGGGGATTTGAAAGTGAGTCGCCCCACAAAGGATGGCGGCCATTAAGGTCACCAAAGAGTAGAAGAGGAGATGAAAGTTGACTGATAAGGGTCTTCAGATCAGCACGAGTAACAGGAATGGAAGGTGAAAGGTACAGACAACTGTTATAACGCCTCACAACATGCATCTGTACGGCTAGACCTTGAAGGGAAGACTGTATCGCGAAGGAAATAAAGGGGACATCAGGTTGGCATAAAATGGTATATCCACTGCTGTGACCATTAGAAGGAGATACATGGAAGACCTCATACCTCTTGACAGAAGGAAACGGTCTATCCCCCACCATTGTCTCCTGGAGGTAAACACAGAGTGGGCTCGCAGCAGAGAGTAATAACTGCAATTCCTCCCAATTTGCCATGGCACCACTACAGTTCCATTGAAGACAAACTGGTACTGATTTAGCCATATGATTAGTATTAAATAATATGAAATGAGAAACACCAAGGCTATGTGGCAACCTCGTTGGGAAGGGTGTGAATGCCCTTCATCTTAGATGTGAAGCTCTGCCTTACCAACCAAGAGGAAAAATGAAGATCTAGAGTTTCCATGGGTGAAAGGACTCTTACCGCGAAACACGTCCCACCCACTGCGAGAATGAGCCTGAGGCACAGAGCCCTTCCTGGAAGACCCACTTGCACCATCCACACATCCACATGCGAGTCCAGCTGGCACCTAAGGGCCAACCGGACCTTCCCCCATCGAATCAACCAAAGGTCGGCTGCCAGGTGATGGAACAGAGGGAGCAAGAGACCAAGACCTTTGAGTATCTAAAAACCCAGACCCCGCCACACCTGAGCAAGAGGAAGGGACTGAAATCCTACAAAGACCATCATGATTACCCACTGACTTAGATGCCACCACTGGCCAGGTTGTTGGGTGACCAGCCCCCTCAGAATCTTCGTATGACACAGAAGTTTGACCTTATAAGGAAGGGAATCACCCAAAGACTCCTCACTACTCACCCGTTTGAGGTTGGCAGACGCAACCTTCAACTCTAAACCAGAACTTGAGACACACTAGAAACTGTAGAGGCACACTGTAGAGAAGACTGAACACCAGTAACAGAGTGAGCAGATGATGCAGAAGCAGTAATCACTGCAGGAGCAGCAGTCGATACAGAAATATCAGCCGGAGCAGGAGTAGCAGCCAGTATAGGAGTAGCAGCCGGTACAGGAGCAGCAGCCGGTACAGGAGCAGCAGCCAGTACAGGAGCAGCAGCCGGACGATGTGGAAGGGGGAAGACACCACCGCATACAGCTGGGACCCCCTCAGACGAGGCACTCCCTCCTCCATGTGTTGCCATCATAGTAGCATCCCCCAACTGGGACGTCTGTGATGACTGATTACCCCGAGAAGCAGGTGGGGCAGCATGGAGTGTAGTTTCGTTGTACTGTGGGATCTCCTTATGACGTGAAAGAGCTGAAGCAAAGGTGACACCAAGGCAGATAAACATCCCTCTGCCTCTGCAAAAGAAATCTTCTCACTTCATTGTCAAACATATATTGGTTACCCTGCATTGATGAAGCTGGACGAGCACCACAGCAGTTGCTACACGACGGGGGATTTGGGCAGTCCATTTCACCAAGTGAATTACCACCACATATAACACATACCTGTGGGAGACCTTGCATGTTCCTACGACAAAACTTGCTGACATGCTTAAATCTCTGGCAATGGAAGCACCACCTAGGTCTTGCCACATATGCCTCAACCCAAAGGCAGTAGTAAGCTGCCTCTAAGACATCAGGCAATGTCAACCGATCAAAGACGACAATCAGTGCTGGTATGCCTGTCAATATCCCAGTTACCTTTTTCTTTATCCTCTCCACCTTCAATACTCCCTGGTCTTTCAGCCCATCCAGGAGGTCCTCCTTCAAGTACCTAAGGAACTTCTTAGAGAAGACAACACCCCAAGTCTGGTTCAGGGTGGAATTACTGGTTACTTCAACATTACAGGAGGCTAAGCCTTTAATGGCATGGATGCGAGCACATTGGTCAATATCCCTGACCTCAATAAGAAGTGACCCCTCTGCCTATGGATCAACCTTTGGGAATGACCCACAAGCCTTGACCATGTCGCAGTGAAAATTAAACGCATTCTGGTCCCTGAAGGAGGAACAATCAGCCAACTTCAATACTAGGAATTTCATTTATTGGTCAGGCACCAAGAAGCCAGGCAGCATCTCAGTGAATGGTGAGAGAGCTCTGGAGGCCTGTGTGCTGCGTCCTTGAAAGTGCTCCTTAAGCTGCCGTCACACTGGGACAAAAGTGGCTAACATGCGAGCCAGTTTTGCGAGTCACTAGCCAAACTGACTTACGGTGAGCGAGATTTCGCTTGCGAGGTGAAATGGATAACAATTTTTGCTCACAGCTTGTTGTTGGGATTGGAACTCAAATGAGCTTATATTAATTTTGTAATTAGTGAGAAAATATTGTTATTCATAGAAGGAAACTTTAACTAAATTTGTTAAGTAAATACAATTTAATTCTTGTGTTTTTTATTCATTTTTATTTTTTTTCTTGTAACCTGAACTAAATATTCGGACACTCGGGTGACCAGCCTCGGAGGCCGTCTGATTTGTCTCCAAACAACAAGTAGAAATCAGATTTCTATATAGATCCTGCAGCAAGGAAAACTCTAGTAGACTGCTTGGTGGCTCTGGGGTTGCTAAAGTACGTGAAGCGGTTACGGAAACTGAGGAAAAGGGAGTGGGTACTTCGTGGTGGTTTGTTTACAAATGCCCACGGGGCGCCAAGGCAGAAGACACTGTTAGCCGTTTCGGCGGGCAAGAACATACGAGTGTGACGGACACTCGACTCTGCTAGCCTTGGCCCGGCCGCCTGCTACATGAGTACCAAAATTTGGGGGAGTTGTAGTCATAATTAGACCAAAAAATAAGTTCATTCTCTCTCTCCTCCACCCACCATGGAGCCCAACAAGGGGAGATCATATGCCAGGGACAACGCCACTGGCTACCCCAGAGGCAGCGGGAGAGTATACTCAGGTAACCACTGGGGAAACTGGGCAAGGGTGACTTCAGGTCAATAGAATCCACAATGCCCCCCAGTGCCCACTTGACCCTAGTCAATGCATGACCAGCCAATTGACCTGGTTAGGCCCAACCAGGCCGCCCGTCTAGCCAGAATAAGGGACCAAAGATGTGTATTGCTAGCAGCAAGGTGCATCGTGCAGCATCGCTCAACTCCCAGGACTCCCATCTCCCATCATTATGGGAAACCTCGCATGGCAAACTCATGAGGAGGCAACAGTCCCACCTTAGATGGCAAATGGCCAAGGACTAACATCAGCAACAGGCCTCCTCCACCAGTGATGTAGGGGGTGCTTGGTCCACAAGGCTAACTAAAAATACAGCTAACTAAAAATACAAACAAGACGTCTTGGACCAAGACTGACCAACAGGTGAGGTGACGACAAAGGATTGAACAAAGGACATGGTACGGATAGCAACATTGAATTTAATGGGTGCGAATGATGAGGCAAAAGTGAAAGTGATTGTCCAGGTGCTTGAGGGTGCAAGAGTGGACATATATGGAATAACTGAGACTAAATGACGATGAGAGTGAAAGAGAGTGGGAGTATGGATGGGGTATATGTTTGGGAGTAGGTGAGAAAGAGAGGGCAAAATAAGGAGTATGTACTGTTGTGTGTGAGAGATGGAACGAGAATATAAGAGAGTATGGATCAGCTGGCTCAAGAACTGTTTAGGTAAGATTAAAAGTAAGACTACAAATGTGGGCAATTGTGTGTGTGAATGCACCAACGCAAAATCATGCAAGTAGAGTGAAAGAAGAGTTCTGGGCAAATGTGGAAGCATGCATGAAAAACTTTGAAAGGAGTGACAGAGTGTTTTTGATTAAAGATATGAATGGAAAAGTAAGGAATGTGAAGGTGGATGGCGTAGTTGGTGAGTGGGGTGTGCCTGCAGAAGTAGATGAGAATGGCAGCGCTCTAGTGGAGATATGTGCAGGGAGGGGTTGGTGATAGCCAATACACACCTTTAGGAACATAATGATCCACAGGTATACCCGGTACATGACGAGTGATGAGAAGGGTGGGTGGATGACAGTATAAGAAGGTATGTAATGGATGCAAGAGTATACAGAGGTTGGGGGAGTAAACTTTCTGATCACAACCTGGTGGTTGTGAAAATCATGGTTCAAATGCAATGGAGGAATAGAAGGAGTGAAGGATGGGAGGAAGTAGTCAATACAAAGAGGGTAGAAAGGTTGCAAGAGGAAGGCAAAAAGCCAGAATATAAGAGAGAAGTGGAGGAGCGATTGGGTAAATATGACTTGGAGCAAATGGGGAAGGTGGAAGGTGTGTGCAAAACACTCACAGAAATCTGTGCAGCATCTGAGATGATGTGTGAGGTGAAGAGAAGATGAAAGGGAGTGCAAGGAACAGCATGGTTGAATTAGGAGGTGAGACAAGCTGTGGCACAAAAAAAAAAAAAAATGGATATATAGCGAGGAGAGGGAAAGCGGGCGCGGAGGAAGATGAGATATGAAAAAGAGAGTTATATGTATAGAGGAAGAGAGAGGTGTAAAGATTAGTAAGAAAAAGAGTAAGAAGAGAGTGGATTAAGAATTTGGAAGGAATCTGAATGTAAAGTGGAGAGAATGTTGTAAAAATGTTCTGGAAAGAAGTAAAGTGAGCTAGACAGGATGATACAGAAGTTAATCAGGGAGTGAAAGGTAAAAATGTTAGATTGATAGTGGGGTTGGGAGAAAAGTGAGCAGATGGAGAAAACACCTTAAAGAATTATTAAACATAGAGAATGAAAGGACTGCGAATATAAGTGGCTGGATGATGGCTGGGAGAAGGAGGGAGGTGAGAAGAGAGGCAGAAATCAATCGGATGGAAGCAGTGGAATCAATGAAGACAGTCAAAATGGGAAAAGCCCCAAGAACTGATGGAATGTGTGGTAAAATGCTGAAGCATGCAGAGAGATTGTAGTAGAATGGATATGGAAAATGTGCAGATTGGCGTGGGAGGAAGGTACAGTCCCAGAGGATCGGAGTCAGGTATGATTATTCCCCTGTACAAGGGAAAAGGGGGGAAAAGTATGTGGTAATCATAGGGGCATTTGTCTTCTTAGTGCAATAACAAAAATATATGGTAGTATACTTTTTGACAGAGTTAGGGAAATAAAAGAGGAATTGGATAAGAACAGGGTTTTAAGAAGAGAAGAGGTTGTTTAGATCAGATATTCATTTTTAATATTATGTCTTTGGTGGAAAAGTTTCTAGAGAAGGGAAAGAAGTTGTATGTGGCCTTCATGGATTTGGAGAAAGCATATGACAGGTTAGACAAGGAATGTGAAAAAACATGAAGAATATAAGGAGTAGATGAAAAGTTGCTGATTGCTGCGAAAAGTATGTATGAGGGGGCTAAGCCTGCGATGGGTGTGGATACTGAAGTGGGTGAATTTTTCTGTCTAAATGTTGGATTGAAACAGGGATGTGTGGAGAGGTACAGTTGCCTCCCAAAGTTCCTTTCTCCTAAAAATAGCTCCCGTCAGATGTGGCACCGTCGCAGTAGTAGCGTAAACACGTATTTATGAATGAACAACAAGTCGCACTAGAACGACAAACGTGAGTAGCGGGTGTTTATGCCAGACATCATAATACTAAATAAATACGGGAGTAATAGACACATAACCAATGATAATAATGTTTGTTTGTATTGTGTAATATATAATACCAATAGGAATGTTAATGTAAAATCAAAACAGAAATATATCATGAAGGTTGTCGCAGGTATAGTAATCATACCTCAGCCACCCTCACCAAACCGTATTAAATGTGAAATCTGGGGTGTTAACTCTGTCTCACGGATCTCACTTGGAAACTCATGAACCAGAAAACATATGGATACACTTCCGCCAAGTCATTGTTAGGGCTGGTAGCCAATATCCCCTCCTGTATGCATATATTTCCATCATTATATCCCCTGTTACGTATCCCACGTGATATTATTACTGTTTTACTGTCTCCTATCGAGTGGTATCTGAAGCCTCATTGCTCACTTACCTTTCGTCATATTGGAAATGTCGGATAGTGATTCGAACTATTTTGCTCCGATGTGATAACCCTCCAGTAGTCTGTGATCAATATATTCGTACCCATACAGAGTTATTTTTTCCCTTTTCATGTTCTATTGCTTTGGTGATATATTAGTAATATATATGCGTATCACCACTTTTCCATATGTTTTACTATTCAGAAAGGTTTCCGAGCTGTCCAACAGCAAGATCCAGAAACATACTTAACCCATCACGTCCAGACCGATTTCCTACCTCCGATATCCCTAAGTCCCGAGCAATTTCGGATTTATTTATTTTTGGCTCAAACCTTCGCTTTTGGTGAGAAATATCGAAAATTCATAGAGAAATCTCCCCCCTGACCTTATAAATGTTGCTTATAGGTAACGAGTCAGCCTTACCTTTCGTTCTCTCTCACGGTATCTGGCCTCAAAGAAAACGAACTATGAGAGGGTAAACTAATTCAAGCCATTTTGAATTACGTAAGAAAATATGTGCAGTACAAGACTATATTGGTTTTCACACAGTTATATAGGCAATAGAAGCATTGTTCAGTCATCAACTACATCCACATATGGCACCTTCGTTTACGACATTACCACCTCATCACTTCTGTTTTTCTTGCTCTAGCTTCTTTACTTCTTTGTCCTTCACCTCAGGAATCACTTTCACTGTGAATTTCGTCATTGGAGAGACCGTGGGGCAACATGTCTTTACTGACCAGGTCACTGCTAACAGATGAATTGCCGAGTGTGGGGGGGGGAGGGAGGGGAGGGGGGGTCAGGTGGTGCCAGGCAGTATCCCCACTTGACAGCAGGTAGAGGAAGGTCTCCCACATATGCCTATCAAAATCACCCGTAAAACTTGAAAATTTTACAAATTATGAACCTTGCAATTGCGCGACGTACCAGTTCATCGATGAGTCCAGCTGTGACAAAATGTTGCGATGTACCCATACGTCGACGGGACTCCTCAAGGTCTAGTAAGGGTGGCTGAGATATGATGACTATACCTGCAACAACCTCCATGATTTATTTTAAATATCATTCTGCTTGTATTTACATTCTTATTCCTATTTTGTATTAATGAATACATGTTAACATTATTGTTAACAATGGTTATGTGTTCATTACTCCTGTATTTATTTACTATTATGATGTCTGGCATATACACTCGCCACTCGCGACTGTAGCAGGGTTGCCATTCGTACGATAATTATCGTACATGTATATTAAACTGCCTCTGGTACGATATACGATACCTTTTCTAATTATCGTATATTCTGTACGATAATTCTGTGTTATATGGCATAAGAGTTTTAATTTTAACCCGCCGAGTCCCACCAACGTACGAACGGTACGATGCACGTCGCTACTTTTTTCCGCGGACAGACCCAACAACGTGCATCGTACATTACGCAATTGCAAGGCCCATTGTGTGCACATTTTCAACATTCATGGGTGATTTTTGGTAGGCATATGTGGGAGACCTTCCTCTACCTGCTGTCAAGTGGGGATACTGCCTGGCCCCACCTAATCCCCCCTTCCCCCCCCCCCCCCACACTGGGCAATTCACCTGTTACCAGCAACCTAGCCAGTAAAGGTATGTTGCCCCACGGTCTCTCCAGTGACGATATTCACGATGAAAATGATTCCTGAGGTGAAAGACAAGGAAACAAAGAAGATAGAGGTAGAAACAAACAGAAGTGATGAGGTGGTAATGTCGTAAAGGAAGGTGCCAAATACTGGGGTTTTGGGTGAGTGAACAGTGCTTATAAATGCCTTTATTGTTGTGTGAAAATCAATATAGACTTGTACTACACATAAATTCGTACCAAATAAGTGAAATAAATACGCAATTTAAAGTGGCTTGAATTAGTTAACCCTTCCATAGTTCGTTTTCTATAGCCAGGTACCCTGAAAAAGAAGGAAAAGGTAAGATTGAGTGAGACCTGTATCAACATATTTTGCCTCAGAAACGCTATTTCTCTATGAATTTTCGATGTTTCTCACCAAAAGCGAAGGTTTCAGCCAAAAAAACAAAAAGTAGAAAATTGGTCGGGACATGAGGGTAGGCTGGGTACAAAAAACCGGTCGGGGCTGGATGGGTTAAAAAATGATAATTAAAAAATCCTTTTCATTAAGAGTAAATCTTTTCCATAGATAGTATGATATCTGTAAAATGAGGAATAGTAATTTTCCTTAGTGCACTAACGGTAATTGTGTCTATGAGATAGCTAGGTTTGTTGTACTTGTACTGTACGAAATGTACAGGCACATTTCGAGTCACGTTGACGGTTGACCGTTACTGTTCGATACAGTATAAAAGAAATATTTATTTTGATATCAAGAAATAATTACATAAAAGTATCTTGTGTAATCAGTGATTTGTATACAGTGTAGAGGAATTGTTAATTTGATTTAATAAATTTTGATGAACTTAATTAACTTACAGTATTTCCATTAGCCATTACATATATCGAAACTTTGATGAGTTTCCTTTTTTTTTTCTTATTACATGTGACTAATGCTGTTTATATAAATTTAAAACACCATTGAAGACATGTTATGTTGGTAAGAACTCCATCATTTATTTTATCAATGTCTCCATGGTTGTTCAATCTGTACATGGATGGAGTTATAAAAGAGATACAAGGTCGGGCAGTGAATGTTGGAGCGGCCCTAGTGAAAGAAGGCAGTGTTTGGAAACTCCCTGTACTGTTGTTTGCAGATGATACTGTGTTGTTGAGCGAAGGCGAAGGGGAGCTGCAAGGCTTGGTAGATGAGTTTGGGAGTGTGTGTAAGAAACGGAATCTAAAGGTGAATGTAGGGAAGAGTAAAGTGATTGTCTTCGAGAGAAGTGAAGCCAGAAGATTGTAAAGTGAAATTGAATGGGGAGGATATCGAGAATGTGAGTGCATTTAAGTACTTGGGTAGTGTGATGAGTAAGGATGGAAGTCTGGAGGGTGAAGTGCTTGAAAGGGTTCAGCAGGGAAGGAAGGTTGCTGGTTCGTTGAAAGCAGTGATAAGAAACAGGGAGGTGAGCATGGAAGTGAAAAAGTTGTTATATGACAGTACTGTAATACCAACTCTAACATATGGAAGTGAAGCTTGGACCCTGTTGGAAGG
>JAGKTI010029513.1:0-12133 GCA_018397915.1 Birgus latro | reverse complement strand
CTGGAAAGGGATCTTTATGAAACTGCAGGATGGTTAGAAATGAGTTCCAGATGGGCTAGTTTAAATTTGATGAGGATTAACAGTTTCTTGAGCGTGGTGTGGTGGTGGTGGTTCTGATGGTAGCTGTGATGATGGGGGTGGTGGTAGCTGTGGTAGTGGTGCTGGAAGTAGATGTGATGATATTGGTGGTGATTGTAGCTATTATGGTGGTGGTGGTAGCTGTGATGACGATGGTGGTGGTAGTGGTAGTTGTGGTTGTGGTGATGGTAGCTTTGGTGCTGTTGATAGTAGCCCCTATGATGATGGTGGTGATGGTAGCTGTGATGGTGTAGATAGGTGAGATGATGATGAAGGTGGTGGTAGCTGTGGTGGTGTAGATAGTAGCTGAGATGATGATGGTGGTGGTGGTAGTAGCTGTTCAGAAATGGCTTTCATTTGGGCAAGCAAGGCACTTGTTCCAAAGCAAAACGTGATTCAGAGACGGTTTTGTCTACGGTATAGGGTAGAAGAGGAAAAAAAAAACATATGCAGTTGGTTTTTCCTTTAGGGGTGGAACAAAGATTTCGAAGGCTTTGAAAGTATTTGAAAATGATTATCTGGGCTTTTTCTTTAGGCAGGCTATTTGCTACTTTTGTTACTGTTGTGCTTTCTGTTTCTTTCTTTCAGATCTCACCTATCACCAGTTTGTAAGTGACATTTAGATTTGGGATGGTTATGATAATTTACATACCTGAATCTTAGTTTTACTCTTTTTCTTTTTGTTGACCCCAAATATCATTAGGTAAAGGCGCAGAAAAGCTAGGGCGTTTGGCGATTTTCTGAAGGCGATTGGCGATTTTCATAGTTTTCAATCCTCCGAATGTACAGGATAATTTAGGGTTATTCACAAACAACAAAATCTGTTTTTACAACGGGTGAACTTAAAACCCTGTGGAAGTGAGACTGTTCTCACGTAAGCAAAAATCGTCTTGCACTGGTCAGAAAGATATACAGTATAGTGCGTCGAAAGCATCAATAGGTTAAGCATCGTATTTCTGGTGTCCGTATTTTCACCCATTCAGAAGTTGGCGTAACCCAAACCGGTTCCTTTGTCTCGCCGACATGTAATTACCAAACTTGGAGCCCGGGCATGATATGGCGGGAATCTGATATTTAATTCTAGCTAATACAAATAAGTGCAAAGCCTAGACAACACGCTGTAAATCTAACGTAGCACAGTCATGTATACAGTGATGATAACGTCTGTCGCCAGGCTGATGAGGTCATAGTGATCTCCTTGACAGACTGAACGTCTGATCAGTCAGTTAGATGGTTTCACGTCCCATCCGACAGTTCAGATTTCCTCAGACCATTTAAATATGTAAAATTAAGGTAAATTGGCTTGAGTCATGTCATTTCTGACCCCTTCATGTCCAATCAGACTCTTCACATACATCGCAGTCCGTGCTAGTCCATTTTTGTCCATTCCACTCAGGTCCAGTTTGATCAACAGAAGTGCATTCATGTCAACACAAGTCCATTCATGCTTTATTTGCTTGTACAGCTTTATCTTGACAAAAGACGTCGAAGAATCATTTTCGATGTTTTGTGCCCATGTAATAGAGTAGGATCTGAGTGTTGCCAGAAAAATATTTATTATAGTAAAGGCAGACAACGCCTTTAGATCGCAATGTTAGGTAACTCATCAAAGATACCCAGGAAGATGTTATAGAAGCAATATGTATTGCGACAATATATATTTTTTGATTGGTGGCATGGCAAACTGAGTTAATATTACAGTCAGTTAGCACAACATTTGACAGCGTAATAATAACATAATGTATAACAATGTTTCAGAGAAAATATTCTGCAACGAGATGCCAGTAAGCGGATTTGCATTTACCTCATGCTAGACTATTATGTCGTCTGGTGTAGCTGTAGGTCAGTGAAGGAGTTTGTGTTATGCAGGGCAGATGTTATCTAGATAAAGAGTGAAAAAAAAGTAAACACAATACACAATCCTCTGCGTTGTAAATCAATTTCATCTTGCCCCTCGTAGATATTAGCACCAGTCGAACAAGACAGTACTCGCATGGTGGATGAGAAGCTGATAAGGGGGAGAGCTGGAGGAGATCCCGTTTCGTCATCCCTCGGGACCAGCTTCTGACCATACCCTGTTTACATAACTGTTCAGTATTTCAGTAACACAGGCCAGCACGCTCTTCCATACAATATCCTCCAATTGTCAACATCAGAATACATGCAGATTACACACTATACATCCTTGTCTAATAAAAAAGAAAAAAGAAAGACGTCTCATCACCCAGCTTCGAAGTCCCCGTGGAGGGTTGGGGGTATAATAGCCCCCACCATCTGCCTCTCTCCAAGGAACGTCCAAGAGACATGCTTGGAACCACTGTCTGGGTCACTTCATATCTGCAACATTCGAGGCCATTCTTCTAATTGTCTCTCTGTTGATCACCACCTCTCTTTCTATAAACCTCATCTTCTCTTCGTTTCTGAGACTCAGCTGTCTGAGCGAGTGATGGCAAACCTTTCTCTGTATCCTCATAGTTTCTCAATACTAATTTCAAAGCCAAAGGTAGCTGTTTATATGTACACAATAACATGTCTTCCTCTCATATTCCTGAACTTGAATCTTCTGAATTATCTGCTGTCTGGCCTTGCCAATCCTGTCATTCTCTGACTAAATATATCTGTATAGACAGAAGAATTAGTGAATAAGTAAACAGCACAGATTATCTGTGCTGTTTACTTATTCCCTAAACCATCATCCATCATCCAATCCTATGTCACCCCACAGAGGAGCGTAGGAACCCGGGGCTAGGCAAGTTGGTCCTGACATTTAAGATGAGAGTGACCAGCCTCACTCATCCCTGAGTGGCATTACGTGAGCAATAAACCCCAAGCATCCCTTAGACATAAACCTGCACCGGCTCAATGCGACTGGAGCAACTTAATTACCCACTAAACCATCAGACGCTAGAATTTGGTTACATGGTTACCACCCTGTGTAGTAAATGGTTTCATAGTGTACAGGAAACCATTTGGCTCGTCACTCAGAGTATAGTCACCCATAGGCAGAAGGAAGAGGAAAGAATGAAGGAAAGAAAGATGGAAGAGGAAGGATGGCAGAGAGGAAAGGGCAGACACCCAAAGCAGCACTATATCGAGTGAGTGGATGATGTTCTACTGTCTAAGAAGAATCCTTTGACTATCTTACTTCTAAGATGGAACACATCCTTCCAGTTTCTTATTTCTCTGAGTTCTCCATTCTAGATTATTTCAGTGTTCACCATCGCCATTGGCTCTCTTCTCTCAGTTACCCACCTGGTGAACAACCCTACATCTTTTGCATCCTTAATGACCTAGAATATCTTGTACAGCATCATACCAATATCACTGACTGCCTTGGGGAGAGTTCCAACATACTTCATCTTTTCCTTACAACAAATATTTCTGCTTATGTTGTTAATCATTTCTCTCTGTTTCTGCCTGGAATGGTATTAAGTCTATCTATCTATCAACAGCCCGACACCCTAATCCCGCAAAGGGTGGCCACAGACAGATCGCCTCCAAGTCGCTCTGTCACCCACCATTTGACTGCCCTTCCCCCAACACACTCCCCCCTCCCTCATATACCTCTTAACTCCATCCCTCCACCTCATTCTCGGTCTCCCTCTCCCCCTCTCTCCCTCCACTTCACCCATATACACCCTCTTTGTCAGTCTTTCATTTTCCATTCTCTCCTTCATTCTGCCAAAAATAATTTCATTGGTACTAAATGCTCTGAACTCTCCAGCTCGAATTCTTTACGCTTCTTCTGGCACTCTGGCAGAAACCTTTCTGACAACTTTACTTCATCATCCTTCCTTTCCCTTTTCCACTCTGATGACTCTGTAGTTGTTTCTTCTACGGATTAATCATGATTCTTTGCCCAGACTTTCTCCTCCAGTTCCACCTGAGATTATTCCAGTGCTGTTACTCCATCACTTCTCCCCTCGAACTCCTTCATGCCTGATATTAAAATTTCTTCAGCTGAAGTATTTTCTGCTATCACTGGTCTTAATCCTAAGAAGGCATATGGGCCTGATGGGGTCCCTCCTGTTGTCCTCAAGAACTGTTTCTGTACTTACACCCTGCCTAGGTAAGCATCTTCGTCTTTGCCTATCAACTTGTACCTTTCCTTCTTGTTTGAAATTTACTCTCATTCAGCCTGTCCTAAAGAAAGTAATCATTCCCATCCCTCAAACTATCGCCCAATTGCTTTAACATTTTTTACCTCTTAACAAAAAATTTAAAGCATCATTCCTATCATGAGCTTCTTTCCGATCGTCAGCATGGGTTCTGCCAGGGACACTTCACTGGAGATCTCAGCGTCATTTCAGACTCCTGGTCATCCTCTTTTCGCAGCTTTATCTAAAACCTTGCCGTTGCACTTGCCATCTGGAAAGCTTTCGATCGAGAATGGCATAATCCTTTAATTTCCAAACTGCCCTACTACGGTTTCTATCCAGCCATCTGTGCTTTCATCTCTAGCTTCCTTTCTGGTCGTTCTGTAGCTACTGTTGTAGACGGTCACCGTTCTTCTCCTAGAGTTATCAATAGTGGTGTTCCTTAGGGCTCTGTCTTATCACTAGATCTCTTCCTTTTATACATCGACAACCTTATAAGCTGCACATTTAGCCATGTTCATTCATATGCTGATCATTCAACCGTTCACCTTTCCGTCTGCCTTCCGCAGCGTCCATGTCAGTAGGTACCTCATCAAACAAGGGATGAGGCTATGACACACTTAACGTGTGACTTGGTCCACATATCTGACTGAGGTAAAAGTAATCTTTCGCCATGAGCAAAGAGAAAAAAAAATCCGGCACGCGTCCCTCACATTTGCCAGGTTTCTTAACAGACAGTTAAAGAAAATGATGATGATGATGATGATAATGATGAAAAGGGAAAGTGCTGAGATAATATTGACAATTCCCAACCGTACTGCATTTCATATCTTACCTCAGGTAAATTATATCCTCTTATAACCAGAAGTTCCTCGTAAGTTAGTGGTAACACCTTGTGTTGTCTAAGTTAGCACGCTTCTCAGACTTAAGCATGTCATAACTCACCCTCACCCTAACACCCCACCTTCACATCCCCTTAACTCCCACCCTCCTTCTTCCACCCTTCCTTATTCACATCATATTCACCGACACTCGATCACCCTCATTTGGCCTGTCTTACCATCACTTCCCCTTCTTATCGTAATCCGTACTTACCCTCCCGCTCTGTCCCCCTACTCCCTCCCTCTCTCCATTCTCTAATTTTCATCCTCATTCCCCTACCTTACCGTCATCCTCGATACCTTCCCTAGCCCACTTTCCTCGTCCTCAACACGCTTCATTCCATCAGTCACCTTCGTCCTTCACTCCCACTCTCCTTCCTCACCTTCCCTTGCTTCCCTCAGTCCCACTCCCTCATCTTCATTCCCCTACATTACCCTAACGTTCCTCGCTCACCCACAAGTCCATCCTTCCGTGTCCATTTCTCTCTCTCTTTCTCCACCGAATACCTATGAGAGGACATTTGAATTGCGAGGAAGTACCATTACAAAGTATCACTGTACAAGTTAATGTATACGATGGTAGACTAGAGAGAGAGAGATGTGCATGTGCAATTAATACAGTGATAACAGTGTGTGAGGATGGAGAATGATGCTCAGATGCTAGGTGCATTAAGACGCAGAGTTGATGTTGTGGAGAAACGTGATCATGTGGAGGCGAAAAAAATACATATATATAATTAGGATCTTTTCTCTCATAGTCAGCTCTGGTACTCTCCTCCATATAACGTCAGATGAATTCCTTCACCTGAGAGAGCTTAATAACTGCGTGAGAATATTAATCCTGTCAAAGTTAACACTTGTGGTCAGGATAACTTCAACTCTTCCGGCACAAACCGGACAATTTTATTTAGCGGGGGTTAGGTCAGAGGAGGATGAGATGTTAAAAATGTAGGAGGCTGAAGAATTACGGGCGGCACTATTTTTAAAAGTTGCGAAAATTAGGGTAAAGAGAGCTGCAGGAAGCGAATCTAGCGGATTGAATCTTTATTACACCCTGCCATGAGAGGGTGAGACGGAGGGAAGATAGGAGAGGTTGCAGGCATCAACATACACCAACCTTGTTATTACACTCGCCTGAATGAGGAGAGGGAAGTTTATGAGGGCCATGGATAATATATTGGAGCGGAGAGCCCCGTAGGGCATGAGCCTCCCCCATGACGGGTAGAACAGCACCTTCCCTCCACAGTGTAATTTCCTGCTTTAGAGCGTCCACTGCTTCATTACACACATGCACCCCACGCCTTGACCCGGCCCGGTGCTTCACTACAGACGTGGTGTGCCGTAAACAGCTGTCTCCCTTTATACCTACCTACCTAGATAGCTAGCTGTTAGTCTGCATGGTTGTATGTGCCTATAAACTGTCAGTATAAACCATACATCGTATATAGATGAACAAAGATAGACAGATAGATAGATATAGACCGAGACAGACAGATAGAGAGACAGACAGACAGACATATAGGTATGTAGGCAGGAAGGTAGGTAAGTAGATATACAGTATAGATAGATACAGTAGTTAGACAGATTGATAGACAGTTGGATGTAGGCAGGAAGGTAGGTAAGTAGATATACAGTATAGATAGATAGTTAGACAGATTGACAGACAGTTGGATACACAGAGGAGAAACTAAAAGTTTGAACACTTTCGTTATGGAAAAGCTTGGATATTCTCTTCTGATAAATAACAACTGTAAGAAATCGTTATTAAGTACTGAGTTAAAACCCGTTATAAACTAAACGGAATGAGGCAATCAAGACCCTGTCATAGTTTTATTGCATTGGAAAGGCGAGAGATTGTTGTGTCTATCTACCATTTATCTGACCCCAAATGCTGTGAAGGATAGTCTTGATTACAGGACCACCAAACGACTCTACCTCAGTAACATATTCTCATACTCTTACAACTCCCCCTTCTCCATATATTTCCATCCGCTGCCCTTCCATCTTGCTCTTGCCCTACCTTTCCTTCCAGCAATGTCACTGCCACACTCCCTTCCTCGTATACTTTCCCACCCTGTCCCATTTGGAAGCAACCTTCGACACGTCATCCACAGGTCCTATTTCATTTAGGTGGCCATTCGCTTATACAGTGACTTAACTCATGTCTTGGTCTCGCCTTTCTGAACAGGAGGTGGGTTGTTATTTATATTCAATTATACTCTACATAATTAATAATACTGAAGGTGTCAGTGCTTGATATTGATTGCCTCGACACATTTAATAGTTTTTCCTACTATTGTCAATTTTGTTTTACCATCTCCATTTCCCGATTCTGAGCACGTCATTAAGTATGGTAATGGAAAATGGGACTGCGATGCTGATATTTTAATAACATCATCACCTCTTCTGCATACCTGGATATCATCATTTCTTTATTATATCTGTTTATGTTTATGTTCACACATGCTCCTAGTTTTAGCTGAGTGAGAGTGTGGCAGAGTAGAGGGCCGGGAAAGAGATAATGGAACATAGAGCAGAGCATGTGGAAGACAAGGGGGTAGGAGTACATCGATGTTATAGTGGAGAGGCCTACAGACCCTTTTGCTAATTCCACCTTGCATGAATACTAGGACATATTGTATGTCAAAATACATATAAATGGCTGGTTTAACTTACTTGTTCTTTAACATGGCATTCATATAAAATTATGCAAGCGTTGCCGTAGTCTATATAAATGAGAGTGTGATAGCGCTAGTAAGCCGACTATGACCAGTTCTGTGTTAAACAACGTAAAAGTACACTTCTACTGAATGGAATAGATGGACAGCTGTCACTAAGAGGGTATGTATTGTTGGTAGACAGGAACGGTTGCTAGATGAAAATGTCCTTAAGATGGCAGCAGGAGGGATACCAGACCACTTCTTGGATGAAGCAGAAGTAAAAAGTTTAGTGGTTTTGGTATAGCTAAGAAGGAGTGATGTAGGTGGAAAAATAATGTTAGAAGAAAGCGAACTTCCGAATGTGGTCTGCAGGAATATGTTGGGATATCGGGAAAGACGATGAGAGGAAAGGCCTACGGTGAGAGATGCTGGACTTAAGTATGTCAATTATTTGCCAATATCTAAAATATTATAGTCAGGGCGAACGTTTCAAAATTTAAATTTCAGGGGGGAACTGCATTAAACTATAGCATGAATAGAATTGGAGAGATGAGGGAGAACAAAGCCTGAAAACAAGCTTCAAATGTCATCCTATGATACATTTCATGTCGACTAGTACTTAAGTGCACCAGAGCAAAGCGTTTTTTTTTTCGTTGAACTTTGGAGAATATGACGCATTCCTTCATGTGAATATTCGTGAATGCATGTCACAGTTCACAGGCCGGGAGGGAAGGAAGAAGAATCACGGAGTTAAAGGTGGTCATGCCAATGGATAACAGTGTGTGGTTTGAGGTACGTGGTTGTCGGAGGAAAGGAGTAGGAAAACTGGTAGTGGTTGGTGTAACACGTAAAAAATGAAACAGCGTAAGAAAATACGACATAGTTTGGGCAATATGTTAAAGGAGGGAAAATACGAGAGATGGGACTTAGGAAAAAAACGGCAAAAGCTCAAAGTGAACGGCACTGGAGTTGCAAAGGCGAGATGGGGTGAAAAAATGCCAAGGAATTTTTGGAAAAGTAAAGAATTATTCTGGAAGAATGGACCAGTGTGTGGAACGCAGTAGAATAAAATAAGTAAAGCAGCAAGGGAAATAAGCAGAGACGTAATGGAATCCGATGACGTGAAATACATGGAATGAGAATTACTGAAATCCCTGAGTGTTGGTGATTTATGAGGCAGTGTTGGAAACTGGGACTGCAATATATTTGCCTGGAGAGGTGATCACACCGTGTAATTAAGTAAGTAGGAAAAAGGAAGGTAGGGAAAGTTCTACAGAAAATTAACCTGAAGAATGGGCAAAATATAGCTGAAAAGTGATAAGTTAAATTTCTCACAGTATATCTGGTTATCTTAACACTGAAAGTACTATGCAAGAGGGACAGAAGAGAATGCTCATATTTTAGAGGAATGCTTTGATTAAGAAAACCAGGTAAAGTATAAGGAAGGATGATAATTCGAAAAGCAGCACAACTTAAGGAATATCATTTTAGTAAGTTTTAGTTGAAGCCGTGTGTGGGGGGGGGGCTTTCAGAAAATGTGAAACGTATGCAAAGAAAGAGAGGATTTTATACTGCGAGTATTATTATTATTTATGGACCTAGAGAAAGTGTATGATAAAGTTAGTCTATGTGACAGGTATTACAGACATGGGACAGAAGGGATGTTTTTGAAGTAAGATGAAGCGTTTCGTCAGTTTAGCAGGACGCGTGTTCGAGTGAGGAAGGAAAAGAGTGATTGGTTTGAGATAATAGTGGGGTTACGTCAGGGATGTGATCGGGTTGCGTCAGGGATATGCGATCTCCAATGCTGTTCATTTTATAGTAACATGGACAGTATTATAAGATCAATGTAAAGGATGCGGGAAAAGAGCAATTTAAAGGTTAGCTGAGGATGGTGCAAACCGAGAAGTAAGCCGTTACTGTGTGTGCAGGTGTTACAGCATTATTCATACACTTTAATGGAAGATTGCAGATGATGATATGCGAGTTTGAAAGCGTTTGTAAATGGAGGAAAATGACAGTCAATCTGGTAAATAACAAGATGTCGTGATGCATTAAGAAGCCTTTCTGCAGCAGCCTCAGAGTAAGGTTACACGGAGAACACGTGAATATAGCTGAATACCTGAATTAATGGAAGCAGATAAAGCAACAAGTTCTGACGTGAAGGGAGACCTAGTGTTGGAGAGTGGGCAGAAGTGTTATGGGCCTAACTGCTAGGAACCTGACAGGAGCAAATGAGTTTAAAGATAAATGCCGTTGGTGTAAGTATGGGGCGCCGGCCATTCAATCACTTGTTTGCTCTAGCGCTGCCATCAGGTGACTCTACACTGAGTGACAAGCAAAATGGTTTATTGTAACACAGGAAACCATTCACTGCAATGGGCGGTAACCAGATAGTCAATTGAGGCCTGGCAGGATCCGCAAGGTTTACAGTATATGTCCGATAGATGGTTGGGGTTTATTTCTCACATAATGCCATTCAGGGGCAAGTGGGGCTGGCCACAGTGACCTTTTATTGAGACTGAGCAGTCTGGCCCCGGACCACTACGCTCTTGATGGGACATTAAAGGATTGTATGATAGTAGGACGTAGGAATGACATACTAGACGAGTGCAAGTAGACGGAGTATAATGGAAATGGGATGACCAGGGAATTACTGGTGTGAACTTATGGAGAAATTAGATCAAGTTGGCCTAGAAACTAAAGCAGACATCCAGACTGGAGGTAAATGAAGTGTCAGGAGGGGGAAGCAAAAAGCAGATGAAAGGACAGTGTAAAAGAAATTTCTAGTCACATAGGTGTAAGCATCTTAGGGCGTGAGAGATATGTACGTAAAGAGCAGTTTGAATGAAATGTTAATTGAGGGGATGGGTTGCTGTAAATTGTTTATAATATAACAAGTGAAGCGATAGCGATAAGTACTGAGGTTCAGTTTTGGATAATCAAGATTTGCTTTGGTACTGATGTTGAGAAAGAGGCTGCGATACTACAGTGTTACTTTTGTTTCCAGATTCTACCTCGGTGGCGCGGATAGCAGTAAGCATGCACTAAGGATAAGCTTTTTACTGTATCTGTAATAAAGAATCTATTGAGAGAAAATTGGCAATGCATTGTAAACTAGTAAAAAATTGCTTTGAGATTGTGATATACTGTAGGTACTCTATGTTACAGAAACCAGACTGATTAGGACCATATATATTCAGGCTAAAGGTAATGGATCACAAGGGGACTAATGATGCAGTACGAAATACGCCTAGCCAAGAAATATGTTACCGACAACCTACACGGACATAAATTTCTAGTAGGCTTCGTGTCACTATGGGTTATAACTGGTTTGGGCGTAGGTGGTAGTGTGGTTGATAAACAATATGTGTATCGAGGTTGGATAAACTAAAGTGCGCAATGGACTGGATGGATGTGGATAGTAATAAATACTTCAGAACACTCCACATTCACCTTATACTAAATCCAGCTCAGAGAATGAGTCCATACGAGTAAGCCAGATTGCCTGGCCTGCAGTAAGCGAAGTGTGTAAAACTGCTGCAAATTGCCTCTCACTTGAAAGACGCCGTAGGGGATTGTTGCTTCTCGCTTCATAATGGAAAGCTTGGAAGGAAGGATTTAGCAAGGGAAGGACAAGAAAAGTGGGGTGAGATAAGGAGAAACTGCTGCAGATTGTCACCATCATCATTCATCAACATTCTTTCTGCGCCATCAGAGGCCTAAAGAACAGGAAACAGGATACTCAGTTCCAAAATTTAATGCGAAGATGACCAGCCTAACTCGTCCCTGATGGCTTTTTTTGTGCGGCACCCAGTCACCCCCCGTCCCCCGTATATTCACTGTTGCGGTACCATTCAGTTGGAGTACCACCACCAGGTTTCATTTGGTTGTTTGGGTATCAGTCAGCATAGTAAATGGTTTCCCACGGAGAAAGTGGTTTGCGTTGTCATTCAATGTAGAAGCTCTTGAAGACAGATGTTTATTGAGTGGAGGGTGAGCGTCCGCACCTACCCGGGACACATTCAGTTTTTCGTTAGTAAAGATTAGTCACAGTGAGTGAAGGTGCTCCAGTGTTACATTCTTTGGCGCGGTGGCAATGACCGTATCTTTTTTTTTTTTTTTTTGCTCCAAGTAGATGATCACGTTCAGCTTAAAGTAACCCCAAATAAAGAAAAAAAAATTGGATGATAAAATCTGGCCCCTCTAGCCCTTCTGGCGGCATAGAGAATAATATGGAAAAGGTATCGTCGAAATATAATGGTCATTTTGGACCGAACGCTCGGGTAACAACGCTGTACATCTGTCAACAGCTTCCGTGTGAATGGCGGCTCAACACATACAGCTCTTCTGATGACGGTGATTTTGTCTCATCATCTCCCCTCATCTCACTGAGACACTCACATACGATGGAATG